>JASDQU010108229.1:60582-80175 GCA_032191745.1 Picea mariana | reverse complement strand
CATAGTGTGCTATAATTTCTTCCGTGAAAATTGTCCAAGTGACGAGTGATTTGCGAGAACAAAGCCATCGATACCATACAAATTGATTAGGTTCTAAATATAAAGAAGCAATTCGTACCTTTTGTGTATGTGGCACATTATGGAGATCAAAGCATTGCTCCATCTGAAGTATCCATGTGATTGGGTCCTTGCCATCAAACTTCCTCATATCGATCTTAGGAACATGGTTGGTCTTCAAACCAAAGTTGGAGTTTCTCCATTCTTGATTTACCTTCCTTGTGTCCTCATCATGAATTTCATGGGATGCATTTTCACTTTCAGGTGTCTTCTCTGTTACGAAATTTTTCAATACTTCCATGATCTCCCCTTTTAAACCCTCCATCATCTCTTGTAGTTCATCTTTTGTTACTATCTTCTTTTGTAAATCATTTATGTCCCTACACATTTCTTTACCTTCATCAAGAGTCTAAGTAGGATTTTCTGGAGGCTTATTTGGTGTAGAAGGTCCCTTTTTGGGTGGCATGTTAGCCAAGTATCACTTTTGAACCTTGATTTTGAGGTGGTTCTGCTAGACAATATTTCTTCTGTTGTATCTCCCAAGTTTCGGCCCTTCTGGGTATGAAAATTTATTTTATGTATTTATCTGATATCTCTTCTCTGCAATGCCACAATTCTGATCAAAATTGGATGTGCCAAGGTGAATTTACGGTAACTTCCCCACAACATGTCGCTTTTTGGCCTTTCCAGGATATCTCACTTGCATAGTGTGCCCCGCACAAAATAATTGATATAAAATTCTAAAACTTGCACCAAAAATACTACAGTCTGTCCATGATACAATGAAACTAGTCCCACACAATTTGGATACTCCAGGAAGAAGTTATGATTGTTTTACCTGGAACACCTTCTTGAGACTAGTCAATAGGACTAGTCAGATACCCTATCTTACACAGGGTGTATCTACAAATTTAAGATGACCCAAAAGCTAAAAGTTTTACCAAATATATCTTACTAATTTCTGTAAATATCCTCTAGAGTTCAGGGTCTGAAACATTACATAAAAAATTTTATAGCGAAAATTCCACAATGACTCAGTTCAGGATGATTCCAGAACCCTATCTTGTAGAGACTGTATCTCCAAAAGTATAAGTCCTCAAGAGCTGAATTTTGAACCCAACGTACCTTGATCCGTCTAATAAATATCTTCCAAGCCGTTCCTTCTGAAACATTGTAGAAAAAAAGTTATAGTGAAAATTCCAAGGTGTCTCAGATGTAGCAGCGAAACCCCAAGACCTTGAGCTCTGATACCATATGTTAAGAACCAAATATCAATATAGCATAGAAAATCCTCAGAAAAAGTACTCAACTCCTTGAAAAAGAGATAATTTCAGATAATAAGCCTCTTCAAGGGGGAAACGTCCTTTTACCCCACTTAAATGTTCAAGTACAAGATGATTCAAAATGAAAATGTCTCCTTGGTATATATAGAAGACTAGGAGGTATAATTACAACTAATGGCCTAAAGCCAACATAAATAAAATAACATTACTAATATAAGATGCCCCAATTAAGGGTTAATGAGACAATATTAGGGCTTAGCATAAAGGAGATACAACAATCCATCCATTTGATCCACACAGTACCTACTACGCCTTCTTTGTCGAGGATTGCAGAATTGGGGGATGAGCCTGCCCAACTATGAAGACTAAAAGATGCAATAGAGGCTCGAATTCAGTGAGCCCAAGAAAAAAAGAAACAAGCTACAAAATCCTTGAAGCAAGAAAAGGAGGAGGTCGTGGAGAAACTACGAGTTGCACAATCCTGTGTAACCACCTACAAGAAGGAGAAAGATGAAATTCGGGCGATGTTCGAGGAGGACAAAGAGAAGATACAGAAAGAAAAATACTAGTTGATCACAGAGCACATTGCATTCAAAGAAGTGGTAACTAAATCAATTCGCTCTGTGCCAGGCTTGGCACATGAGGAACTAGATTCAGTAGAAATGCAAGTGGGGAGGCTCGTTGGGGCCATTCAATAGCTTCAAAAAGGATAAAGGAGTTGGAGCTTCAAGCAGTGTAAAGCACTCCGCAAGAAGTGAGCAATCAAAGGGAGGAAGCCGCTAAGACTGTAGTTGGAAGGATCAAGGTCCTCACCTTAGAATGTAAGTAGTTGAGTGATCAAAGTGCGCAAACCTATGAAAGCCTCGCAGGAGACTGGAAGCACAACTCCAGGAGGCACAACAACATGCATCCAATGTGCAGGCGCAAATGAAGCTACTCACTATGGTCGAGTGAATGAAGCGATCACAGGAACAATGCATAGTCCAACAACAGATTACTGCCATCCAGAGCAGAGTCATGGAAGTTACCTAGGGACTACAACCGGTGTAGGATGATGCAGGAGCATCGCTCCATTTCAGCAATGTGCTAGCCAGCACATCCAACATGCATTTAATGGAGAGAAGAGGTGCAGCCCACTAATTTTTAAATTTCAAATTTGAATTTAATGTATTAAATGTTTGTAAGGCTGGTAGAGCTGAAGCCATGCCTTCAAGCATGCTATAGTTGGTGTCACCTTAATGGCTGACAGGTTGATGGGGATCTAGATCCAATTCAGATTAGATGGCCCATTCAATGTAATTCATTGTAATTAATGAGAGTTGGTGAGGATGGAGGGAAGTGCTCGAGGAGCCCTCTTTTGTAAAGAGATCTTCTTTTTGTTTTTAGAAAATGAGGGGAAGAATAGAGAGAATAGGGAGAAGAGAGGAAGTGGTGACTCTGTTGCAGTCCGAGCTCACATTGTAAAGAGGCATTTCATATTAATACAATCATATCAGTTTTTCTTACATATGGTTGTTCATGTGTTTGTGAGTTCATGAATGAATGTCTCTATGTGTTGATGATATGTTGTGGATGTATGTGTTGTTTACATTTGCAGGTTATAGACATGAGTCGTTGTTTGTTGAGTTCTTTGATTTTCAGGTTTGGGTTCTTTATGGTTTCATGCAAGAGTGCATGATAGAGTACTACGGTCTCTATAAGCCAGTGCAAGGAGTGCACTTCTGAATTCTGCGGAATTTCAGACAAAGACGTGCTAGGAGGGTGCATCAGATGAAGTCATTGAATCAAAGAGGAAGCCTCAAGGTTGCTAAACACCTTGAAGGAGAAACTGTGCAAAGGAGAGCACAGAGAGGAGAAGCAGGATTGATGAGAATTCTGTAAAGGCTCTGCCAGGAGGGCATTGAGAAAATGCACAGGATGCATTGAGGAGAACTCTATTTTGAGTTCAGTGAGAAGACAGAGTCACTGAGGATTCTGGAGAAC
Source organism: Picea mariana (assembly GCA_032191745.1). NCBI lineage: Eukaryota > Viridiplantae > Streptophyta > Pinopsida > Pinales > Pinaceae > Picea > Picea mariana. The sequence continues at coordinate 76,852 of JASDQU010108229.1, read as the reverse complement.
TCTGCCAGGTGGGCATTGAGTTGGTGCAAGTGTGCACAGAAGGAACTCTTGTTCGAGTTCTGAGATAAGAGAAGTGTCACAGAAAGACACTCATAGGGTTACTGAACACCCTGTAGGCTCAACAAAGCGTGCTTGAGTAGGAAGTTGCAGAAGAGGGCACTTCCATCCCTTCAAGGAGAGAAAGGGACAGAGACACTTTGAGTTTAGAGCCACAGATAAGCTCAGAGGAGATAGCACAATTGCATGAAAGGACCGTGCAAGGAGTCGTAGAGGCCAAGAAAACTCTTTGGAGGGTTTAGAGCTTGAGGAGCTCAGGAGGCACAACATTCCTAGAATGCAGGCGAGTTCATCAAAGTCAGATTGAGCTTGTAGAGGAAGCAAAGGCCGAGGCCTTTGAAACTTTGAAAATATTCCAAGGGGAAGGAAGAAGCACATGATCAAGGAGGAGCTAAAACTACCATTAGATTGGGAGTGTGAAGGCCCGTGAGCCTAGGATCGCACCAAGTTGCAAGGGATTTAAGCACTTAGAAGCACCCCAGGAAAGGAGCCGTATGGACGGTGAGAGGCCTTCGTGAAGGAAGTGACGAAGTTGTGAGAGTCGTTGGATCTTGCAGAGTGGCAAGGTGGTTAGAGGCCGGTGAAACCCATCACCCAGGATTCGGGGGTCAATATGAGTCGTTGATCTCATTTCAACGCACGTCGTTGGATCATTTCGTGAATTTGGGGTTCGTGAGTTTGGAGGCTAGACAAAATTCTTGGTTTCACAAAGTCCTGAGTTGCACGAAGTAGGGAAGGAGATCTAGATCATTGGATCCAAGCCATGGGAGAACCGTTGGATCAGAACCTCCACGGGGTATCGCGTATCAGGGGTTCGGGGGTCGAAAGAATTTCTTTTCGACTGTGAAGTTGTGAAGTACCAAGCGCCGAGGACTTGTACGAACCCATGGAACATCTGTTAGGTGGGGCCACATGGTTGATAGGTGGGGTAACAACAAGCGCCCAGAGAAAGGTGGAAGTGGGTGACAGGTGGTGGACACACGTCGCCTGGGAAGGAGTCAACCCATTGTTGACTTATGATGTTTTGGGGATTCGCAAAGGAGGAGCACAAGGGCTGAACACTCCAACTTGCGAAGTCACGAGTTGTGAGTAGTGCTAGTGTTTAGCCTAGCCTACGGTTATATGTAGCAGGTGCTAGTGAGGAGGGAGCATCATCGACTCATGAACTCTCGAGTTACGAAAGGTGCTTGCGCTAAGGCCCAGTTGTGGTCGCATGGAGACATAAGGCTCACACTTGGTGTTAAGTTGTGCAGGACGGGTTTTCATGAAGGACCTGTGGATCAGATTCATGAGGTTCCAATAGGGATCCGATGGAGCCTCTTCAGCTCGAAGAAAATTTAGAATGATCCTGCGTGGACCACGGCTAGAGGGTTGAGGGTCTGTGTCATAGGATGAGGCCTGCATGATTTTTGAAGAGATTGAAGGACAAGGCTCACAACTAGACCAAGTGGTTGTGACAGTGGAACAACGCCTGGAAGGGCCTGCTACAGAGAAAGTGATTTAGGAGTTCGCTGCGTAGGAGGCACTGGTGAAGCAGCAAGTCGAGGTAGATCGAGCTAAGATCGAGGCATTTAAAGTAGCGTTGCCCAGATCTTAGTGACTCGGACGAGTCACAGGTGAGTGTTGGGTGCCTGTTGGCCCTTGAACAAGTTTAGGGGAAAGATTGGTCATGTTTGACCAATTTTGGGACTTCGACAGGCTGGTCGAAGATGGAGCACCCAGGCGCAGCCGAGATCACAGGATATCACTTATTTTGTGATCTTGTGGACCCAACAAAGGGTTTAATAGGGTTTATGTAATGGGTTATGGGATGTCATCCCACGGGTTTACCCATGTTTAGGCCTTTTTGTAAATGTATAAATAAGCAACTAAGCAATGTAAGAAGTGGAGTGTGGTTGGCTATGTGCACAACGATGTAAGAAGGTTGGTTGGATATGTGCTCAGTATGTTGTAAGTGTTAATGTTGGCTTAGTGAAAGAGGTTTTAAGTTTCTTTATGCAAACAGAGGCTCTATGCCTTGACCTAATTTTGGGAAGGAGGATCTAGTGCATAACGCGCAGATCTCCTGTCCTCTGTGGAGTTTGGGTATGTGGCTTTGTGCACAAGAGCGACTGAACGTAAGATGATTGAAGACCAGAAGAAGAAGAAGAAGTTGGTGGACATAGCCCCACACTGGGGTGAACCACGTATATCCCATGTCTTGATGTGCTTTGTGTGATGTGAATTACACTCTTTATCTGCTTAGTGTTGCTGTTATAATGTATGATGAATGCATCTGATGATTTTTGCTTAGTGCTTAATGGTATTAAATATAAATGAATGTTAGATCCGAGCTAATGCTATGTGCTAAGTGATTGAAAGTGATTTATCTCTATTGTTACTACACTGATCTAAAATAAGGGTTTAATATGCGATGTGAATGAGACTCATGAACTAATGCATATTGGTGTCTAAGTGATCTGCTAGATATTATAATCAGAGATATGTGTCCCAGATTGGTTGTAGACACCTGAGTCTTGCAACCCCCCCTGCCTCTACCTCAGGTGAGACTTCATCTGTTTTGCAGGTGTTGCCGAAAGGGCCTGTAGTTAGGTTTTTTTTGGTGCATTGTTGAAGCGTTGAACCCTGGGTTTGCCTCTGTTCCAACAAATGGTTCCATTATCGGGACCTGAAACTGTAATTGTTGGGAACTGAAGAAAATAGAAAGCTATGTGTGTAGATCTATTGCTATAGTGTGCAGTATTCTAATTGACTTGCAAATCTCTATGCTAAGAAAGAATCTCGTTCTAAAGAAAATAGGTAAGATCTTAAAACTTTGTGCTCTGGTAAGGGTAAGATAAGTGGAAATTTTTGCTTCGAAAACATGAATCCAGGTATGTTTGATAGATTGTATCCTAGTCTGAAAGCTAGGTCACAATTAGAATAAATATTTGATCTGAATAAATTTGATAGAAATAGAGAAAGATGTGTTATTCCTATGCATAGAAAGAATTTTTGGACTAATAAGTGGATGCAGGAACCTAGAAAGAATTTTTGTAGATTGCAGGTCCAGCACTGTGATCCCAGTGCATAGTATAGGAGAGGTTGGGGATCGTTTAAAAGAAAGAGAGGATTGAAATTGTGTTATAATTATAGAAGACTGGGACATCTTTCTAAGGAATTCCTTGGTACAACTCCTATTTGTCTTTATTGTAAAGTTATTGGTCATGAGGCTGAGGATTGTCAAATAATAATTACTAAAGTTGAAAAGATGAACAAGAGACAAGAAAAATATGAAGAAATTCAAGAGGCTAAGAGCATGCTGGGGAATCATAGAGAGAAATATTCAGAGACTATGTTAGTATAGTTAAAAGAAGAAATGGATGATGACAGAGACATCAGTTTACCAGAGACCCTGAAAGAAAAACAATGCATAGTTACAAGAATAGAAGACTTCGACATCGACTGTGTATTGGATGAAGAAACACACATGAACATTATGCCAGAAAGTACTTGGGAAACTTTAGGAAGATCTGCTATGATATCTTCATTGGGAAGGATAAGTTTTTTTAAAGGAAATATGATAATCCTATGTGGAAGACTTACTAATATACCTATGATTGCTCATGAAACATTGATTGAAGAAGAGTTTGATGTCATTAAATTTGTTGAGAACAATGTCCCTTTTCCACTTTTATTAAGAAAGACTTGGATTGAGAAGGATCAGATCAGAAGGAAAACAGAGGAGAAAGCTACAGAACAAAAAAATCAAGAACTAAGGGACTTCATAACCAAAAAAATAGAGCGACTAATAATAGAACAAGAGGATAAGTCGAAGCAACAGAGGGAAAGAGAATTAACTCTCTAGGTTGAAGGAATGCAAAAAGTTGTGAAGGACTTATCCTTGCAAGAAGAGAGTATATCCACCTAGGAAGTGATAAGAGAAGAGGTATTACCTTTAAATCCTTTTAAAGAACATCAGAAGTGCGAAGCTACCATGCTAAAAGAAGATAGGAATAAGAATGGAAAGAGGAATCCAGAAGCCCAGATCACAGGAAAGAAGGCAAGAAAGCTCAGTGAGAAGAAAGAAAAGTTAGAAAAACTATAGGAAACTATAGAGAACATAAGTAAGACTTTGCAAGAGGCAGGCTTGTAGGCCCCGAACCTCCCCAGAATAGAAGAACCACATAGAATGGGACTTCTCCATGATGAAGCTATATGACCGTTGGAGGCACCCCGACCGTTAGAATGACACCCCAAAATGGCTAGAAAATGAAGTTATGAGTGAATGGACCATTGATACCATGCCATAACAGATGGATTCACATTGATAGATGCATTCCTTCTCATTGGAGGAATCCATTACAACGCTTTATTATTTAACCCGTCGGACATTGCATCGGGACCACTTTTTTCCACCCATGATTATCCGAGCTAATAGAGAATCGATTGTATATCATGCTCTGATTTCTATACCTTTCCATCCGTTGGATTACCTTGCTTATCTGTTCGCCTACCCATTCTATTTGGTTACAAGTGTGAATGTCGGGTGAACCTAGCATGCTAGAGAAGTCTATGGAGGAGATTCTCATGGAGCTCATGGTTGAGAGAGTTATGTCTTTAGGAATATAGGCATCGTCGACTAGGGTAATGCAAGCATCCCCCTCGATTGGACTTTGTTTCAGCCATGCTACTGAGAAGCAAATCAAGCACCGTGACAATCTGGCTAACGTGAAGCAGACCCCATCGGTCTTGCCATATTATATATTGCCTTTAGCTGGCGCAGTTAACCACAAAAATATCCCATGTGACTTCGAGTATATGTTGATCACTGCATACGTCCCGAAGGGGATACGCGTAGTTGTACCCCAGTTAGGACATATCCCATCTATGAATAAAAACAAATTTAATCTTGGTGACAGAAATAAATATGCCATGCTCACGCCCCATAGGTATTTGTTGAAGATGACTGGGAAGAAGTTGCGCATAGTCTCCCAGCCGTGGATTAAGGAGCTCGCACAGTCAATGATACTAAATGTAATGAATATACCTCACTTTGTTTGACATCAAGAGGTTAACGCTTGCGTTAAAATCCTCTTTTTGTGCTACCATGGAGGATACCTATGGATCTAGAGGTGCATTACTGTGGATCCAATGCTAATCCACTTGATTACAGGACTGAGCATGTAGGGCCCTGACCCTCAACAGTTCTACCCAGGGAAGGCCTCAGATGGATCCTTAGCACAATGCATAAAGGAGGATTATGGCGATGTAGAAAAGGGAAAGAGAGGCTACAAGGTATCATCTATCCAGGATGGTGAAGTGCGCCTCGCTTGCCAACTTATAGATAGAAAGATCGTTAAAAAGAACCGTCTGACACAAGTCACTGGGTTCATAGTGGACCTTGCTAGGAAGTGTGTAGAGGGTATGAAAATGAACTAGGCGAGCTACCTCTTCAACGAGCTCGAGAAATAATTTCGTGAAGCACAGGATCAGGGGTATGAATTCCATTTTAGTTGGTTACTTGTATTAATCGCATTTTTTTCTTAGAAGATGCTGGAAGGAGCGACATTTCCTAAAGTTGAGCCATCAGAACCGTTGGTCGTGAGGTTCTCCACCTTGTGGTATACAAATGATATGTTGAAACAATGGCAGTCGAACGATGTGTTCCATTCCTACTACCAGTAGCTAAAGTGTGTTATTGATGCATTCCCATGCATGACCCTGAACACATTTCACCAATATGGACCACTAGAGAAGTTCCATGAAGATCAGAACTTTATCTATATCATTGCGCACAAGGATGAGAGAAAGGAGGAGTTGCAATCCTATTCTAAGTTGATCGATGAAGATATGGAGGAGATCACTAAAGAATGGTCAATGGAGTTCCTTATACCGATTGAAGATGCAGAACTCTCTGACCCCGACATCATAGGAAGCCCCTTGGTCACTCAGGTCGAGCATGAAATATAGACTAGCGTGAAGAAAAAGAAGAAAAAGGAGGAAGTGCAGAACATAGAAACTGATGAGGAGGACAACTCCTTAGAGGAAAGTGGGCCTGAATCGCCCATAGGAGGAGGTGGAAATGAAGTAAATCAAGAATAAGGAGGTGGAAATGAAGTAAATCAAGAATAAGGAGGGGAAGAAGGAGATAATAAAGGAAAAGGTTAAGTTACACCACCAAAGGATCCCCCTACCAAGGCCGAAACATCGAAGAAGAGGAAGGCTTCTCCGCAGAAACCCTCAACAAGAAAGAAGACGTGCACCAGTAAGCCCAAGATGAAGGCCACGCTCATAGTGGACGACGTTGATCTAATCATTGTAGATATGGAGGATGATTTAGAGGATATCTTATAATGATATGGAGAAAAGAAGGAGATGTTGTATGAAATAATCGAGAAGGAGCTGAAAGAGATACAACAAGCCATCCATTCGAGCCGCATAGTACCTACTGCGCCTTCTTTGTCGAGGATCGCAGAGTTGTGGGATGAGCCTGCCCAACTACAAAGGCTAGAAGATGCAACAAAGGCTCGACTTTAGCGAGCCCAAGAGGAAAAGGAACAGGATACAAAAGCCTTGAAGCAAGAAAAGGAGGAGGTAGTGGATCAAATACGAGTTTCGTAGTCCTGTGTAATCGCCTACAAGAAGGAGAAAGATGGAAATCAGGTGATGTTCAAGGAGGACAAAGCAACGATACAGAAAGAAAAAGACCAGCTACTCACAGATTAGACTGCGGTCAAAGAAGCAATAACTAAAGCACTTCGCTCTGTTCCAAGCTTGGAAAAGGAGGAACTAGAGTTAGTCGAGATGCAAGTGGGGAAGCTCGCTGAGGCCATTCAAAAACTTCAAGCAAGGATAATGGAGTTGGAGCTTCAAGAAGTGTTACCCATGATTTTGTTCGTCGTGATGATGTATTGATGATGGTGTACTCAGGCTCTTCATAAGAACTTTTACCTGAGAAAAGTTACTTTCATCTCTTCCAAGAAAACTCATTTTTGAAGCAAGTTCGCAGGCTGCTAGTATATTTGGCTGTGAGAATGACCCATTCTCGTAGGCTACCTTTAGCTAGGGTGCAAAATTCTCACATTGTGTTGAACTGCTAGGGTGCGAACTCTTCCTAAAGCAAGGAAAAAGATGAATTCTCAAAGCTTCTAGAAGGGAATCTTCTAGAAGAATGGGTTGGCATTCGAATGGTTATCCTAGTATTGGATTCCATGATACTTTGGGATCATTCTTATCCAAGTAACTAATTCATTCTCTCCTATATATTGAGAGAATTCTCATGGAAAAGGTTAAGCAAGATTCATTGGAGAATTGGTGAAAGAATTGTGTGAAGGATTGAAGCTTGAACAACAGCTTGGAGACTCCAACAAGTTTATCCAAACGGGTTGATCTTCTTCATGCAAACAATGAGAAAGTGTGTGTGTCAGAGCCAAGGGATATCGAAAGGAAGTTTACGACATCAAGGCTCAGGTTGTAATATTTACTTTCCATTAATATGATACAATAGCATGTGCCTTTCCCATAAAGCTATTTCCACTTTATTGTATAATTCCTTGATCATATACATAGATTGATTGTTGAATAGATTGCGCTATCTTCACTTTGGTTGGTTTGTGTTGTCTTGGTCTTGGCTGCACGAGAGCATCGGAGTGAAGCGGGAGCAACAAAGACCATAGGAAGCGATAATAAGGTATGTTATTTGTTCTTGCCTCCTAGTTAATTCAATGGTCAAAATCTAGGGAAAGAGTCATGTTCTGTCTTGCTTTGTTCTAGATCCAGGTGGATCTAGGGAGATCGGTTAGTGTCCGCACCTATGGACTTATCCTATAACAAGCAGTGTCGAGCACTCCGCAAGAAGTGTGTGATCAAAGGGAGGAAGCTACTAAGAGCATAGTTGGAAGGATCAAGGTCCTCACCTTAGAATGTAAGCAGTTGAGTGATCGAATTGCACAAAGCTATGAATGCCTCGCAGAAGATCTGGAGCTGAGGAGACTGGAAGCACAACTCTAGGAGGCACAACAACAGGCATCCACTTTGTAGGCACAGATGAAGCTACTCATTGCGGTCGAGCGAATGAAGAGATCACAGAAAAAATGCGTAGTCCAGCAATAGATTACTGCCATCCATAACAGAGTCATGGAAGTTACCCAGAGACTACAGTCGGTGCAGGATGAGGCTTGCATTATTTTTGAAGAGATTGAAGGACAATGCTCACAGCTAGATCAAGTTTTTGTGGCAGTGGAACAACGCTGAGAAGGGCCTGTTACAGAGAAAGTGATTCAGGAGTTCGCCGAGTAGGAAGCTCTGGCAAAGTAGGAAGTCGAGGATGCTCGAGCTAAGATCGAGGCCCTTGAAGCAGCGTTTCCTAGATATAAGTGACTCGAGATGAGTCAAAGGTGAGTGTTGGGGGCCTGTTGGCCCTTGAATAATTTCAGAGGAAACATTGGTCGTGTTTGACCAATTTTGGGACTTCGATAGGCTGGTCAAAGATGGAGCACCGAGGCAGAGCTAAGATCGCGGGATATTACTTATATTGTGGGATTTTGGACCCAATAAAGTATTTACTAGGGTTTATGTGATGTTGGCCCATGCGTTTACCCATGTTTAGGCCTTTTTGTAAATGTATAAACAAGTAGCTAAGCAATGTAAGAAGTGGACTGTGGTTGGCTATGTGCACAACGATGTAAGAAGGCTAGTTGGATGTGTGCTCAGTATGTTGTAAGTGTTAATGTTGGCTTAGTGCAAGTGGTTGTAAGTTTCTTTGTGCAAATGAAGGCTCTGTGCCTTGACCTGATTTTGGGAAGGAGGATCTGGTGCGTAGTGCGCAGATCTCCTGTCCTCTATGAAGTTTGGCTCTGTGGCTTTGTGCATAAGAGAGACTGAATGTAAGAGGATTGAAGACTAATAAATAATAATAATAAGAATTTGGTGGACGTAGCCCCACATTGGGGTGAACCACGTATATCCAATGCCTTGATGTGCTTTGTGCAATGTGAATTATGATGTTTATTTTCTTAGTGTTGCTGTTATAATGTATGATGAATGTATCCGATGATTTTTTCTTAGTGCTTAATGGTATTAAATATAAATGAATGTTAGATCCGAGATAATTCTATGTGCTAAGTGATTGAAAGTTCTTGATCTCTATTTTTACTGCACTGATCTATAATAAGGGTTTAATTTGTGATGTGAATGAGACTCATGAACTAATTCATATTGTTGTCTAAGTTCTCTACTATATATTATAATCACAAATTTTTTTCCTAGCTTGGTTGTAGACACCTGAGTCCTGCAACCCCCCCTACCTCTACCTCAGGTGAGACTTCATCTGCTTCACAGGTGTTTTCGAAAGGGCCAGTAGTTAGGGTTTTGTTGGTGCTTTGTTGAAGCGTTGAACCTTGGATTTGCCCCTGTGCCAAAAACATGTATATGAACAATCCAGGTAAAGAACATTGGGAGGCAGTAAAGTGGATTCTCAGGTATTTGATAGGAACTTCTACTCATGCATTATGTTTTGGAGGTTCATGCACTTTTCTACAGGGATATGTTGATTCAGATATGGCAGGTTATAAATATAGAAGGAGGAGCACCATAGGGTATGTTTTTACTATAGGTGGAACAACAGTAAGCTGGATTTCAAAAATACAAAACATTGTTGAAATTTCAACAACAGAAGTAGAGTATGTTGCTGCTACAGAGGATAATAAAGAAATGATTTGGTTATAGATGTTTATGGAGGAATTGGGAAAGAAGAAGGAGAATAACAGGTTGTACTGTGACAGTGAGAGTGCCATTCGTATTGCAAATAACTCAACCTTCCATTCAAAAAATAAGCATATACATCTCATGTACCATTTCATATGATCCATCTTAGAAGATGGACATTTGAAGTTGGAAAAGATATATACTAGCTAGAATCCCGCAAACATGTTAACAAAGGGAGTAACGAGGGAGAAACTGAGTTCCTTCTTAGTTTTAGTTGGCCTTCAAGCATGAAGGTGAAGATGAGAATTTTTATAGGTCCAAGGTGGAGTATAGTCCAATATGTACAACAATAGTAGAGTTATTGTGATCAGTCTCCAAGTGGGATATTGTCGGTTGTGGAGCCTGATTATCTTCCTGATTCAGAGGTTTGTTTCATCCGTTCTTGGGCCCCATTCCATAATGGGGGGGTGTGTGTAGTGTCCTCGAGGCCGAGCCCCGTTACAGATCATGTTATATGCAATGGATTGTAAATGTGTTCTATAGGCTGGTGAGCCAAGTTTTGTATAAGCTGTAGGCTTATGTGTTTTGTTAGGCCAGGGAGCCTAAGTGTTGAAGTCTAGGAGCCTCCTGATGTACTTGTATGTATGCAGATCAATTAATAAAATATAAACACCACCAGTGTAGACCGACCATGATGAATGAGTGATGGGGGACTGAGTGTCCACAGAGTGGGCAAGGAATTAGGCGCTGGAAGGTGGGAAAGGGGCTGAGTGTTGAGCCTAGAGGCTAAGCCTAGGGGGCTTAAGCCTGGAGTAATATTTTAATATTATTTCCTAAAAAAAAAAAGCCTTGTGCATATTATTTTATCCTAAGTCCTTTTATAAGGACACGTGAATTCCCAAGTGGTGGGAGGAAGGCGTACGGATGGAGCGCATGAAGTTCCCAGGGTGACAAGTGTCGACCCTGGTTCATGCAAATAAAACTGATGCAGTAAGCCATGAAGGGGGTTCACATCCATTCGATCCGACTGCCTGAACGAGAGTAGGGTAAGCTAGTCTGCAAGAGACCTGCGTGTAATCTTGATACAGAAATAAAATCTGTGTTGTCCTAAAGAATACATGTACACCCTATCCATTGAGAGTGGAGTCTGTGTTGGTCTCTGAGAAAGCCTGTGTCTCTGAAGAAACCCATGTGCGCGTTCCCTGAACGAGAAGCCTATGTTGAATTGAGTGGAAGTGTCTGTGTTATTCGGTGAAACTGAGCTAGCCTGTGCGTGGAGTCCCGTTCCAAAAACTTCACCGTGAGATCATTCCATAATTGCTGAACCAGTTTGGGGAAGCCTATGTCTGTGTTCCCCATGGATTGTTGCGACTACGCAGTACTGGACTGTGTGAGGCTTGTTGGCCTGTGAGCGACTCCTCCAGGTGAGAGAGTGCGCAGAGGGAGAAGAGAACTCCTGGAAGGAACCCTGTAGCTGCTATAAGAGCCCGGAGACTTCCGGTCTGGTCTGTTCCTGTAACCCAAGGTAAGGGAGACTGGCAGTCGAAGGACTGTCTAGGTGACAAAGAAGGTGCACTCTCCTGGGGTGGAACAGGCATGTGGGGAATGAGGGTCTGTGCGCAGTGAGCGTGGGAGATTCCTGGGAGAGCTTCTTCCTGGTGGTTGTGTATGTGCTATCTTCCCTGTAACCTCAGCCTAACCTAGGATTCCTTGCCTTGGGGTGGAGCTCGGTCCCAGCTTGGGGGTGACCAACTGTTGAGCTGATGAATAGTGTGGTCTAAGGCTGGGAGGTTTGTGGAAGGCCTGAACTTGGTTGGTGATTTCTACAACTATTAAAAGATAAGTATATTGAATTATGATTTAATCATGTTGAGCATGACTGTGCTGTTTATGTATCATGTTTTATGCTGTGTAAATGAGTTACTGTTGAATGCTATGGAATGTTTAATTATAGCAGCAAATTATATATATTTCACTCTATAATTTACATGTGTTTAATTGTGTTAAATGCATGTGCTTATAATTCCTGTATGAATTATGTAATCATTCATGTATAGAATGGTAACTGAGAGGTTGGAAACCTCGGTAGTGAAAAGGTAGACTACAAATTGGTATCAGAGCCAAGGTTTCGACACTGAGCCTAGATGGGCCAGTGGAGCGGTCTTTGGACCGAGAATGCGAGGGGAAATTGAGTTGAAAGGACCAATTTCGTACCCTGGGTTGCTCCTAAACGTCAAGGAGACACTTGACGAGTTTTTATTAAGAACTCGGGAAGTTAGCGGTGCAGTGAAATTGTAGCCGATGTGGTCTATGGCCACAAGAAGATAGGTCTCTAGAACAATGGTGTTAGAACCTTAGGATCTGTTCGAGAGGGAAGGCGAGCCCTCATGACCATCATATATGGAAAAATGTGCGTAAGGATTAAAATTCCTTTGGAAATGGCACAGGACTGTGGAAATCGCGATACGCGAAATCCTGAGTTAAGTTAGAAACCGTCTGAGCCGTTAGATCTTAGTCGAAAAACTCGACAGCCATTGGATCTGTTGGAAGATGCCTGAAGGTTAAACCTTGGTATTTAGGGGTGAAAGCTCCGAACTAGCGAGACTATATCTAAACCGTCTGAAAGATGGAGGACATGTGTAGCGAGATCACCCATATCGGGGATTTGGACATCGGGGGTCAGAAGGAGAAATATTTCTACTTCACGAGGGGCAAAGTCATGAGAGAATTGCAACCGTCCATCTGAGGAGGATGGGTGGCAGCAATCGTGGAGTCAGAGAAGCACCGAAGAGATCCAGGATTCGGGTCTCGCGAACTCGGAAGTTTGCAGGGTGAGGGCCCAAGAGTTGGATGCTCCAAGTCGCGAAGTCGTGATATTGCAAGGAGAAAGGACAACCATTGGATCCAGATCACGGGAGGACCGTTGGATCAGGAACCCCATCACCTATCACGCATTCAAGGGTTCGGAGGTTGAAAGGAGTTGTTTTCGACTTCACAAGTGGCGAAGAGGCGAAAGCTCCGAGTGGTGGGGCCTAGTTGACATCATCTTGGGATATCAGCACTCAAGAACGGTGTGGGGCCACAAGAGTCGGCAAGTGGACATGTGGCACATCGTATCTCGGGAGCTCATGAGTAGAAGGGCTGAGAATTTTGTGTTAGAAGTCGCGAAGCACAAGGTCGCGAGGACCCGAAGTGGCGAGAGGATCAGGACCTCCCATTTAATGGGACGCGTGGCAGAGATCGAGAGATCTCACGAACTCGGGAGTTCACTGATTGAGAACCCAAGTGTTGGGTAGTCCAAGTTGTGAGGCGCGAGGACGCGAAGCGGTGAAGGAGTGAGAGGATCGGGACCTTCCATTGAAGAGGATGCGTGTCAGAGATCGAGAGATCTCGTGAACTCGAAAGTTCGCAGAGTGAGCGCCCAAGTTTAGGGTACTCTAAGTCCCAAAGATGCGAGGTCGCGAGTAACAAAAGCACGATAAAATCATATCGGAGATTCGGCGCATCGGCGGTTGGAAGCCCAAAACCCCGAAACGATCTGCGCCGTAGATCTGAGAAAGATCTGACCATAGGATTTTTCTAGGAATGGACGTGGACACATGGCGAAGTACCATGTGTCAGTGGGATGTAAAGAGAAGCGAGAGAGGTGGGACCCGATGACATCATTGAAAGCAACATGGACCTCATGAACGTACCACCTACCACGGTGGTGAGGGGTGACAGCTGTGCTGTGGGCCCGGAGAATAAAGTAACTCGCGATTTTGGGAACTCGCAAGTTAAGTGCATGGGAGCTTGACAATGAAACTCGCGAAGTCGCGAAGTAGCGAGAATGAGAGGAGAAAAGTCAACATCGCTTCTCGGGGTTTCATGAAAAGGGGGTACCAAGGTTGGATGCCACAACTCACGAAGGTGTGAATAGCAAAGGGGGCTAACACTTAGCCCTAGGCTACAATCATGCGTAGCAGACGCTAACAAAGAAAAGAGCCATACCCTTGTTACATCTCAGGTATCAACGGTCAGAGGAAATGAGTCGATGGTCTTCGACTCACGAACTTGCGAGATCGCGAGTTGTGAAAAGGGTGACTTGGATTTCGTATTTTTAACTGTCAGATCTTCGTGGATCGAGATTCCGAAGTTTCAAAGTCCCAGAAATTGCAGAACCAAACAAGAACTCAGAAAACTTAATTGAATCAAGATATCTTTCGTTCTTGTTCGTATTGGCTTATAAATGTTACAGATTGTTTTGAAGGTGTAATGGACTGAAAAACTTCGAATTGAATTGCACAGTGCGTGTGCAGAGTTCAACGGAGCTCAGGATTCCATTTAACCAACGTCGAGTATGGAATGGGAAAAGGTGATGATTGCCTCCAAAACAGGAGACGAACGGGAAGGAAAGGATGTCAATATCGGAGTGGAAGGATCAAACTCCAATGGGCATGGAAAAGAGATGGGTAAGGAAGAACATATGATGCAACTCATCAAAAGATTGCAGAAAGATGCCTAGGCTCGCCTAGCCTATAGCCGAAAGCTCATGAAAGTCAAGGATCGGCAGGGTGAATTCAATTTAAAAATGATGGAGAGCCTGGAAAGAATAGAAAAGAAATTGGAAAAGAGAAGTGACACAAGTAGATCAAGAAGTGTCAAAACCCATGAGAGGAGAAGGAGATCGAGGAGTGGTAGCCGACATCACAGTCACTCCCAAAAACATTTGGACAGGGAGACACACAGCAGTTCGAGCCCATCCCCTACCCGAAAACATCGGAAATCTGGAAGAGAGGAATTTAAAGGAGAAATGAACAAGATTGAGCCTCCAACATTCGATGGAGAACACAAGAAGGAGGAAGACGCCGAGACATGGTTGCTTGGCATGAAGAAATACTTTCAACTGTAGAATTATTCTGCTCATGCAGAGGGAAGAATTACAATGTACCAGTTGAAAGGAAAAGCCTCCATGTGGTGGGATCAGTTTGTGCAGGTGCAGCACATCAGAGAGAAAGAGGTCACATGGAAGGAGTTTAAGAGGTATTTCGAGAAGAAATACCTGACTAAGAGATACTNAATGATGGAGAGCCTGGAAAGAATAGAAAAGAAATTGGAAAAGAGAAGTGACACAAGTAGATCAAGAAGTGTCAAAACCCCTGAGAGGAGAAGGAGATCGAGGAGTGGTAGCCGACATCACAGTCACTCCCAAAAACATTTGGACAGGGAGACACACAACAGTTCGAGCCCATCCCCTACCCGAAAACATCGGAAATCTGGAAGAGAGGAATTTAAAGGAGAAATGAACAAGATTGAGCCTCCAACATTCGATGGAGAACACAAGAAGGAGGAAGACGCCGAGACATGGTTGCTTGGCATGAAGAAATACTTTCAACTGTAGAATTATTATGCTCATGCAGAGGGAAGAATTACAATGTACCAGTTGAAAGGAAAAGCCTCCATGTGGTGGGATCAGTTTGTGCAGGTGCAGCACATCAGAGAGAAAGAGGTCACGTGGAAGGAGTTTAAGAGGTATTTCGAGAAGAAATACCTGACTAAGAGATACTATGACAGAAAGATGAAGGATTTCTTCGAACTCAAGTTGGTCAGTATGACCATTGATGAGTACGAACGAAGTTTTCTGGAACTGCTGAAGTATGTTCCATTCATCAAAGACGAGGCTGTGAAAATTCAGAGGTATCTGAGTGGACTGCCACCTTATATTGGTGACAAGATTTAATATGATGATCCTAAGACCATGGAAGAAACCATAAGAAGAGCGAAATGCCTATATGAACAACAAAGAGAAAAGCTTACCTTTCGGAAGGCTTGGGACAACCAGAAGAGGTTTAAGAAAGAACAGAGGAAGAAAGGAAGCAAGACTTCCTTTTTCAGAAATAGTCCTTGGGGAAAGTCATCTTTTAAAGAGCCCAGGAAAGTTGAAGGGAGTGAACAGATGCCGAGGCCTCCGCCCATGGAGTGTTGGGGATGTAAAGGGAATCATAGGTACATAGCCCACCCCCACAGAAAAGACAAAGCAAGAACTGTCCATACTGTTCAGCAAGCTGAAACAATGGAGGATATGGGCAGCAGAATGCCGAGGATCTACGCAGCCCTGGACAACNGATTCAGGGGCTAGCCATAGTTATGTAGATCCTAGGGTGGTGGAAAGTTTGCATCTAACGAAGAGAAAACATGAGAAGTCCTAGTTAGTGCAGTTAGCCACAGGGACCAAGAGGAAGGTCACTGAATTGGTTAAGTCCTATTCAGTGGACATGAAAGGAATGAGTACTAAGGCTGAATTGAACATTCTGCCTTTAGGCTCATATGATTGCTTAATTGGGATGGACTGGTTGGACCAGCACCATGCCCTTCTGGATTGTCGAAATAAGAAGTTCACATGTCTAGACGAAGAGGGAAATCAAGTAACAGTTCAAGGAATTCCCAGAGCTGTGGCTGTTAGATAAATCTCAGCCATGCAGCTGAAGAAATGTTACCATAAAGGCTGTCAATTATTTGCAACCCGGGTGGAAGAAGTATTTCAAAA
>JASDQU010108229.1:19573-60562 GCA_032191745.1 Picea mariana | reverse complement strand
GATTCAGGGGCTAGCCATAGTTATGTAGATCCTAGGGTGGTGGAAAGTTTGCATCTAACGAAGAGAAAACATGAGAAGTCCTAGTTAGTGCAGTTAGCCACAGGGACCAAGAGGAAGGTCACTGAATTGGTTAAGTCCTATTCAGTGGACATGAAAGGAATGAGTACTAAGGCTGAATTGAACATTCTGCCTTTAGGCTCATATGATTGCTTAATTGGGATGGACTGGTTGGACCAGCACCATGCCCTTCTGGATTGTCGAAATAAGAAGTTCACATGTCTAGACGAAGAGGGAAATCAAGTAACAGTTCAAGGAATTCCCAGAGCTGTGGCTGTTAGATAAATCTCAGCCATGCAGCTGAAGAAATGTTACCATAAAGGCTGTCAATTATTTGCAACCCGGGTGGAAGAAGTATTTCAAAANTCCTAGTTAGTGCAGTTAGCCACAGGGACCAAGAGGAAGGTCACTGAATTGGTTAAGTCCTATTCAGTGGACATGAAAGGAATGAGTACTAAGGCTGAATTGAACATTCTGCCTTTAGGCTCATATGATTGCTTAATTGGGATGGACTGGTTGGACCAGCACCATGCCCTTCTGAATTGTCGAAATAAGAAGTTCACATGTCTAGACGAAGAGGGAAATCAAGTAACAGTTCAAGGAATTCCCAGAGCTGTGGCTGTTAGATAAATCTCAGCCATGCAGCTGAAGAAATGTTACCATAAAGGATGTCAATTATTTGCAACCCGGGTGGAAGAAGTATTTCAAAATGTGGTCTCGAATCTGGAAGACCACAGGGTACTCAAAGAGTTTGAGGACATGTTTCAGGAGGTGCCTGGACTACCTCCGAAGAGGGACATTGACTTTTCTATAAATTTGATGCCTGGAGCAGCTCCAGTTTCGAAAGCTCCTTATAGAATGAGCACACTAGAGATGAAAGAGTTGCAACTGTAGCTCAAAGAACTATTAAAGAAAGGCTACATTCATCCCAGTGTGTCACCATGGGGAGCCCCAGTCCTATTTGTGAAAAAGAAAGATGGGACGATGAGACTGTGCATTGACTTTAGACAGTTGAATAAAGTCACTGTCAAGAACAAGTATCCTCTGCCAAGGACTGATGATCTTTTTGATCAGTTGAAGGATGTGAAAGTATTCTCAAAAATAGATCTTTGATCGGGATATCATCAAGTGAGGATAAAATATGAAGACATCAGTAAGACCGCCTTCAGAACAAGGTATGGTCATTATGAGTTCACTGTGGTGCCGTTTGGACTGTCCAATGCACCTACTGTCTTCATGTGCTTAATGAATGGAGTGTTCAGAAATTATTTGGACAAGTTCATCATAGTCTTCTTGGACGATATCTTGGTGTACTCCAAGACAGAGGAAGAACACGAACAACATCTTAGAATGGTGTTGTAGGTGTTGAGAGAACACTAGCTTTATGCAAAATTGAGCAAGTGCTCGTTTTACCAAAAGCAGATCCATTATCTGGGACACATTATTTCTGAAGAGGGGATCACTGTGGATCCTGAGAAGGTACAGGCCATTCAAGAATGGCCAACACCAAGAAATGTGACAGAAGTTAGATCCTTTATGGGTCTGGCAGGTTATTATAGGAGGTTCNAATTGAGCAAGTGCTCGTTTTACCAAAAGCAGATCCATTATCTGGGACACATTATTTCTGAAGAGGGGATCACTGTGGATCCTGAGAAGGTACAGGCCATTCAAGAATGGCCAGCACCAAGAAATGTGACAGAAGTTAGATCCTTTATGGGTCTGGCAGGTTATTATAGGAGGTTCATAGCCGGATTTTCAAGGATAGCTCATGCTATCACTTCCTTGCAAAGGAAGGAGAAGAAATTTCAGTGGACTGATGAATGTGAGAGAAACTTCCAGCAATTGAAGCAGCTGCTCACTAGTGCACCGATCCTGAAGATTGCTGATCCAAGTAAGGATTACATAGTGTGCACGGATGTGTGTAAGGAAGGGCTAGGAGGAGTTCTCAGCCAAGAGGGATCTGTAATTTGTTATGAATCCCGAAAGCTGAAAGAGCATGAAAAGAATTATGCCACTCATGATTTAGAGTTGGCAGCAGTTTTCCATGCATTGAGGAAATGGAGACATTACCTCATGGGCAAGAAATTCGAATTAAGAACAGACCACAATGGTCTGAAGTATTTATTTGATCAGCCAACTTTAAATGCCAGGCAAAGTATATGGCTGGAATTTCTGTGCGAATACGACTTTGATATCAGGTATATCAAAGGGAAAGACAATAAAGTGGTTGATGCACTCAGCAGAAAAGTGCATGAATTACATGCTACAACCATTAGCATGTACAGAACTGAGTTGAAAGATAGAATTCTTGAAGCTGCAAATGCTGATTTGAAGTACAAAAGACTTGTAGCAAAGCTACAACAGCATGAGAAACCACAGACTGAGGGAGGTTATACCTTAGAAACTGATAGTTTACTTCTGTATAAAAATAGAGTGTATGTACCTAATGACCAAGAGTTGAAGCTGGAAATTCTAAAAGAAATGCATAATGTGACTTATGATGGTCATCCTGGATATTAGAAGACTATGGCAGCAGTCAAAAGCCATTATTTTTGGCCAGGTATGAAGAAGGAAATTGCTAAATACATTGCTAGATGTATGGAATGCCAGAAGGTCAAGGCTGAACATAGACACCCAACAGGGTTTTTGCAGCCTTTACCTATTCCTAAATGGAAATGGGATGTGGTAACAATGGATTTTATCACAGGATTGCCCAGAACAAGCAAGTAGCATGATTCAATCATGGTGGTGGTGGACAAGCTTACTAAAGCTGCCCATTTTATTCCACTGAAAACCACCCATAGAGCAGCAGATGTTGCTAATATCTTTTTAAAAGAAGTTGCACGCTTGCATGGAATTCCTAAGACAATTGTGTCGGATAGGGACCCGAAATTCACTTCGAAATTTTGGAGAGGACTGTTCAAAGGATTCAGAACGAATCTGAACTTCAGTACAACATATCATCCCGAGTCTGATGGATAGACAGAGAGAGTAAACAGAGTGATAGAAGACATGCTGAGAATGTATGTGATGGATAAACCATCAAGGTGGGAAGACTACCTGCATTTGGTAGAATTTGCTTACAATAATGGGTACCATGCATCATTGAAGATGAGCCCATTCGAAGCACTTTATGGAAGAAAGTGTAACACTCCAGTAAGCTGGGATAATCCAGCTGACAAAATAGTAGTTGGACTCGAACTACTCAAAGAGATGGAAGATCAGATGATAAAAATCAAACAGAATCTGAAAGTTGCCCAGGATAGGCAGAAAAGTTACACTGATAGTAATAGAACCCATAGAGAATTCAAAGTGGGTGACCATGTTTTCCTGAAAGTGAAAACTAACAGGAGTTCCGTGAAATTGGGAAGTTGCACCAAGTTGGAAGCAAGATTTTGTGGGCCATTCGAGATCCTTGAAAGGATTGGGCCAGTTGCATGCATTCTTGCATTACCTGCATCTATGACTGTACATAATGTATTTTATGTTTCACTGCTTAAGAAATATGTACCTGATGCTAATCATGTTATCGATTGGACTGTGATTCAGGTGGAACCAGAAGGTGTCCTGTGAGTGCATCCTGTGTGCATATTAGACAGGAAAAACAAGCAGCTCCGGAATCGAGCTATAGGGCTTGTAAAGGTCCAGTGGACTTGGTACAGTCCTGAGGATGCGACATGGGAGCATGAAGAAGTTATGCGGGCAGAGTACCCACATCTTTTTGAAAATTTTGAAGGACACGCAGAGGCAGTGTAAGTTACACTGAGGACAGTGCAAAAATAAGGGGAGGGGGATTGTAGTGTCCCCGAGGCCGAGCCCCGTTACAGATCATGTTATATGCAATGGATTGTAAATGTGTTCTATAGGCTAGTGAGCCAAGTTTTGTATAAGCTGTAGGCTTATGTGTTTTGTTAGGCCAGGGAGCCTAAGTGTTGAAGGCCATGAGCCTGCTGATGTACTTGTATGTATGCAGATCAATTAATAAAATATAAACACCTCCAGTGCAGACCAACCACGATGAATGAGTGATGGGGGACTGAGTGTCCACAGAGTGGGCAAGGAATTAGGCGTTGGAAGGTGGGAAAGGGGCTGAGTGTTGAGCCTAGGGGCTAAGCCTAGGGGGCTTAAGACTGGAGTAATATTTTAATATTATTTCCTAAAAAAAAAGCCATGTGCATATTATTTTATCCTAAGTCCTTTTAGAAGTACACGTGAATTCCCAAGTGGTGGGAGGAAGGCGTACGGATGGAACGCATGCAGTTCCTAGGGTGACAAGTGTCGACCCTGGTGCATGCAAATAAAACTGATGCAGTAAGCCGTGAAGGGGGTTCACATCCATTTGATCTAATTGCTTGAGGGAGAGTAGGGTAAGCCATTCTGCAAGAGACCTACGTGTAATCCTGATACAGAAAGAAAACCTGTGTTGTTCTGAAGAATACATGTACAACCTGTCCATTGAGCGTGGAGTCTGTGTTGGTCTCTGAGAAATCCTGTGTCTCTGAGGAAACCCATGTGCGCGTTCCATGAACGAGAAGCCTATGCTGAATTGAGTGGAAGTGTTTGTGTTATTCGGTGAAGCTGAGCTAGCCTGTGCATGGAGTCCCGTTTCGAAAACTTCACCGTGAGATCATTCCGTAATTGTTGAACCGGTTTGGGGAAGCCTATGTCTGTGTTCCTTGTGGATTGTTGAGACTACGCAGTACTGGACTGCGTGAGGCTTGTTGGCCTGTGAGTGACTCCTCCAGGTGAGAGAGTGCACAGAGGGAGAAGAGAACTTCTGGAAGGAACCCTGTAGCTGCCATAAGAGCCCGGAGACTTCTGGTCCGGTCTGTTCCTGTAACCCAAGGTAAGGGAGACTGGCAGTCGAAGGACTGTCCAGGTGATAGAGAAGGTGCACTCTCCTGGGGTGGAACAAGCATGTGGGGAATGAGGGTCTGTGGGCAGTGAGTGTGGGAGATTCCTGGGAGAGCTTCTTCTTGGTGGTTGTGTATGTGCTATCTTCCCTGTAACCTCAGCCTAGCCTAGGATTCCTTGCCTTGGGGTGGAGCTCGGTCCCAGCTCGGGGGTGACCAACTGTTGAGTTGATGAACAGTGTGGTCTAAGGCTGGGAGGTTCGTGGAAGGCCTGCACTTAGTTGGTGATTTCTACAGCTATTAAAAGATAAGTATATTGAATTATGCTTTAATCATGTTGAGCATGACTGTGCTGTTTATGTATCATGTTTTCTGCTGTGTAAATGAGTTACTGCTGAATGCTATGGAATGTTTAATTATAGCAGCAACTTATATATATTTCACTCTGTAATTTACATGTGTTTAATTGTGTTAAATGCATGTGCTTATAATTCCTGTATGAATTATGTAATCATTCATGTATAGAATGGTAACTGAGAGGTTGGAAACCTCGGTAGTGAAAAGGTACACTACAGTGTGGGGGGGATTTCCTCCCCATAACTGTCTCTAGGGGGGTCTAAGGGGGTGGTGACAATTTTTGTATTCCCCCCGTTGGAGGGGGATTCAGGGGCAGCACCCTCAAAGTAAATTACTTTGTAAAATATTGTAATTTCTAAGTCAATATGGACCATTCATTATAAGGTCACAGATCTGATGGTAGAAGCTATGTTAGGTTTTTTTTTTTCCTTAGAAGGAAACCCTTTTTTATGATGGAATTGTATTATGACTATGTATGTGTATGAATATTGTATTATGAGAATGGATACTGTGAGAAAAAGAAGAGGAAGTTATAGTGGGTGTGTTGTAGGTTGTATCCCTTCATTTTGTTGGATAATAATAAGGAAGGACTTGGAAATTTCTCTGGTGGACATATCCCACATTAGGTGAAACACATATATCTGTGTCTCTATTGTCATGTGTATCTTTTGTGTTTTATTTCCACATTTGTTTTATTTCCACATTTGTTTTATTTTATTTCTTTGTGATCCTATTTTTCTAACATATTACCACTAGCTAAGGTGGTAACAACAATGAATGAGAACAAAATATGTATTCATAAAGAATCATCTAAGGGAGGAGAAATAGCCTCACACAAAACACATAGAATTACTATAGAACGAAGCATAAAGAGTAACAATGACCTTAGAAACAACTCAAGGTATCATCCAACAGGCAACTGATCAAAGTGTTGACAATATCCAGGCTTGGGTCACTACCGAAACAATTGACAAATTTTTTTAGAAGGAAATTTAGGTAAAGTAGAAGGTCATGAAAGTGAAGGAGATCTTCAAAGTGTTCATGGCTCATTGGAATAAGGCATGAGTGGCTCGGGATGAGCCACAGGTGAGTGTTGGGGGCCAGTTGAATAGGAATTTTGGTTAAGTTTTTGGATATGCATCAGAATAAGTCAAAGAAGAAAAGGAAGTTAGAAGATGGACCATAGCGCGTGGTGGGAGGAGACTTTAAGGAGTCAAAGAGCATGATAGGAGTAATCACGATGGAGCAGTGTGCAAAAGGTGGAAATTAGTTAGGATTTTGGGACATTTTTTCCACTTTGTAGCAGTCCACTTAGCCCTATTTTGATGTATAAATATGTAAATGGTTTTTGGGTAGAGAGGGGATGAATTTTTGAGTGGTGGATGAAGGAGGAGAAAACTAAGTTTTTGGCTAAGTGTTCGGATGTTATGAATGAGGAGTGAGGCTCGCACTGCAACATAACAACTAGGAAGGTTTGAGTAATGTTATTTTTTCATATTTTGTAGTGCAACATGCAACTGTAAGAATATTATCAATGGCTAATAAACGAATCCAACCATTGATCCAGGTGGATATTGGTGGCCACCCACCTATTCCAAATGGCTCCTCTTGTCAGTTTTTAGTTCGACACGTTCTTCTGTACTTCTTTATAATTGTGGGTTCTACACTTCTGGGGTTGTCTGAAGCCCTACACATCTTCCAGGTGGATATTGGTGGCCTCTCACCTAATCCAATTGGATTATTTTGTATGTTTTCATGTCAACACATCTTGCTGTACTTCCAGAGCTGTTTTGGAGCCCTAATTTTTTTTTTTTTGGCTCTCCATAGTCAAACTATAGACAAATTCAAATTTGATGGTGTAATTTTTAGTTCTCTAAAATACCTTTCCAACGAGCTATCACACGCCTAAAACAGAGGTCATATGAAAAAGTTACGATCCCAAGAAGTTGAGGTACCAACTTGCCCATAGGGGCCCACATGACTTTTGGAATTTCACCTCATAGGGTTAGCTTTTTGGATGTCTAGGGTTTTGGCATTCATGAGTAATGTCAACAAGGCCTCTGAAGCCTCATTGGAATAATTTTTCTCAGACGGATGTGCGTAGCAGCCACATATCTTCTCAGAGATAGCTACCACCATTCGAGGAAGTGTTTCAATTTTGCAGTTTTACAATTTCAGCCTATTTCATTTATTCAATAGAATATATTGCTACTGGATATTTGCGTTCTTCTTCATATCTTTGTGTTTATTGTATTCATTCTGTTAATTAGTTCGTTCCGCTCCTAAATATGGATCAACCATTGTGGACATAGCCTAAGCTAGGTGAACCACGTTAAACCTTTGATGTCATGATGTGTTGTCCTTGCATGTTATCATGTTTATTGTTATGGTTAAATGATGATAAATGCTTAAGTATTGTAACATACCCGACCACCTAGAGGGCGGGCTATGCCACTTAAACGAGCTACAACACACCCAACCGCCCACAGGCTAGGCATGTTGCAGTCCAAAGACTCAGTTCTCTGATCTCTAATTCGAAAACAAATGACTTCTCAACAATGTTAGAAGCATGCACACCACATGCATAAGACAAGATCCATGTCACAGCATAAAAGAGATAAACAACGTGCCATGCACAACAAATAACCAACAAACATGCACATTAGAATACATATCTCAGAGATAATTAAATACACAACGGAATGCATTAAACATAAAACACAAAGAGAACTTATCTTTGCAAGTAAACATTCACCAACTAGCTACATACCAAGGATGTTCCTCCCAACCATAGACGTTGTTGTTCATTTACTCTCAACAGTAGGTCACCCCCGAGCTAGGGTTATGAATCCACAAGGACGGGTCCTAGGCCAAGTCTAAATACATAGTAGTTAGCTAAGTAGCTCTTAAGTTTCCCAACCTCACATAAATCCTAATTTCCATCTCTCTTTCCCCCTCATCCTACACAACCCCAAGAAATGAACACCTTTCTCTGCTATGCAGTCCTTGAGGCTGTTCCATTTCTTTCCAGGGCTCCAGTGCTACTGGTCAGAAAATATCCCTACTGGAAATTCCAAGGACTCTCAGTTGTGGATAGTTCCATCCGAACGACCATCAAGTTCATGCACATAGGCATCCATTCCCTTTGGGAATGATCAATAAATCATTATATCCATTCAAATATGGCTCTCCTCTTCCTTCCATTCATTTCCATGCTCAGCCCAAGAGAACACGAACTAGTAGTAGTGAGTGAAGAGGAAGAATAATGAGTGAAACAGTGAGAAGAGGATGAACCAAGGGAAGAACGACCCCAAAATAGCCCCCAAGGGATGTTTAAATAATTACATGAAGACAAGAGCCACATGGCCTCCCTCCCAAGAATCTCATGTAACCCCCTCTTCTCCATAAAATCAATTATGGGTAAGAAAATAAATAATAACAAGACTTAGCCCCTCAACCCCCCTCTCTCGTGGAATCATAACCCACTATCTCTTTTTTCCTTGTCGGTCTTGCAGCCAGCAGTGTATTTTATTAATGTATAGGAAGTGTTACATTTCCTAGGCACTCTGGCCCCTTTTCAATTTTACTGGCTCACCAGCCTAAGTCATATTTACATAATACATTATAGTTTATAAGGGTTAGAACCAGGATGTTACATACCCCTCCCCTTATTTTGGCACTGTCCTCACTGCACAACACCATTCCAACGTTATTAACATTACAATTCCAGGCCCTCTAGCCTTAATTCACACAGGAAATCTAGCCCAATCTTATATACATTGACACTCTAGCCTAAAACATATATGCATAGGAATTTTGACCTAAAATATGTATGATGATCTTCAGAATTTATATTTCTGGCAGTAGTTCCAACCAACAAGCTCTCCTTCCCTCTCAGCCTTGCACAACCCAAATAAATGAACCCCTTTCTCTTCCATGCAGTCCCTCAAGTTGTTCCACTTCTCCTCGGCTTTAGTGAACTCGGCCAGGAAGTTTTAGAGTTGTGGGTTCCATAACTCCAGTTGTAGCAAGTCCATTGGACTTTCTTTCTTCCATGCATTTGTCATTTAGTTGCTCCAAAATCACCTTATTTTCTCTCACAGTCTGGTAATTTTATAGATCTTCAACATTCATTGTTTTCCTACAATATTTCAAATTAGCGAGCATGTTAGTTCAAAATTTGTGCATAAAATACTCATTCTTTCTCATATTGTAAGAATAAATTTTCATAATCCAATACAATACTTATTTGTGCAGTTCATGGATCTGCATCCATATGGTTGTCTCATTAACTTGGCTCACTATTTTCCTTGACATACCCATTGTGTGCATGACCCCAATCAAGAGCTATCAAAGTCTCCTCTTCCTTGTGGTCACTCACCTTTCAGGCCCAAGCTCAGGCATCCCCTTCTCTGCTATGCAGTCCCTTAGGTGATCCATTTTGCCTGACCAAGGTTCTCTTTCACAAGAATATTTATAGGGACACGGGGTTCTCATGTCACAAAAATATCCTTTTCCATGCTTTCCATCTTGCATATCCAACATATCATCTGTATTATACACATACATTCATCATGAGATATCATTATAACCATTTCAAACATAAATGTCAAATCTGGTTTATACAAGAAAATAATTTTTTCCAAGCATGATCTTTCTGATCATAATGGTTGGCTTTGCAGCTATAGATATCAGTCTTCCTTATGGGCTTACATCCCTGCCATATCCAAGACCATTATACCTGCAATTTCTTCAATTTACATTGCCAAAACAATTCATCAGTAATTATCAAATCATAATTCCCAAAATTGTTTTATATAGGAAAAATAAAACTTCTAGACATGAGCTTTTGCTCATAACAATTTGACTCTTGCAGAAATAGGCATTGGTATTATTTATGGGATTACAAAACTTCCATATCCAAAACCCCTTTCCTCCTGCAATTTCAACATTCCTCAACCAAACAAATTGTCAATATCTCATGTATAAGATATACATTTTCATGGAAATGATTCAAAACAAAATCACAAAGTGCTCTCAGAATTGTTTACAATTATAATTCAATTACTTCTATTAATCCAACTATCAATTGGAATGAACTCATCATTACATACACATGTATTATCAATCACACAAAATTTTCATAATGCAACAGTTAATAAGATAACAATCAATGTGCCAATACCCATGGTCACATCTACACAATGCATCCATGCATTGACTACATAATACCACACAACTATGTCATGTATTCCACCATGATGAGTTGGAAGGTCTGGTCAATGATTCAACACATCATCCACACACTTCCTACTTCTTGCCTAACTATTTTGTTAGCTTCCTTTTCCACCCAAACACAACACCAAGAATATAATCCTTAAGTGCTCTTTAGTGTTGGAAAAGAGGTGTCAATCCAAACATCAGATATGTAGTAGATATCATTGAGCACTCACATAGCGCTATAGCCCTTCCATATCCAACCATATTATGGTCTCACACATTAATAGCTCTATGGATATTCTTTGTTATATAAGGAGTATGTCTCTTGAATTAACCTGGTTATGATCCCATAACCAATCATAACATAATATGAAAATGACATTTTATCTAAGTGCATTCTAGCATCAACAACACTTACACACTATAGGCCTTCGGCCATTACATATCAATTTAAATACTGAAAATTCACTGAGGGAATCCTTACCTCGATCCTCTTCAACATGTATGCATCAACAGAAACTAAATGCATACATGCCTGGTTGTTACCAACCTACTTGTTGTTGTTTGACCAACTGATATTTGTAGAAGCTCACAGACTTCCCCCTTCATCATTTTGATCACCATTCCTGCCATCCTCATGGGTCTTCACCTTGATGGAAATTATAAGAAACAACAACATCCACATATTTAACCCTGTTGTATCATTTTTCCTGAATACATAATCCATCCTTAGTCATACTCAAACGTTATTTCATAATAACAGACTATTCTAAGTTCACCAACATGTTATATGCATATCCAAGCATGTACATATGAAAAATTACACATCTATATGCACCAAGCATTTACTATCAGCATGCCTACTAATGCATATGAAATTTAACTTCATTGTATGCTTCATGCACTCTAGTGCATTTTTGTTTCAATTCACTTATTTATTTATCTATTTCTGTTGTAGTTGGTTGTCCTTGAATTCCTTTATATCCTTGATGCCTTGCATGCTCCCATTCTTCTCATCTGCACTATGGTTCCCTGAGTCTGAACACTTTTCCAGCCACGTTCCACCTAGCCATTCTTTCTCACTTAGTACCATTCCCCAATGGAAATCCATTTTCATTCAGTGCCACTTTTGAAGTGAGAGAGAATTCCAATTCCTCTGCCTTGGCATCTTGCTTCCACTATGAACTCTTATTTAATATTTTAAATAGTAGATAAGTCATATCTAACAAATCCTTCCCTGGAACTCCTATGCTTGACACATAGAGATTATTCACACACCACCTCTTAAGCTCTTTGTTTCCTTCCACATCAAGCTTGCAACTGTCTACACATCTCTACTTTCAAGACTATGGAGCCTTAATTTTCCTTTCTATGCCCATGAATGACATTATTCACCTTCCAACTTCATGTCCCATGTGAGGATTCTTTCTTTTGTAGTACCTCATCCAACTTTTATAAGCAAAGTCATGCCTCCATGACCCTAACGTCTGATCCTATTCTTGAATTGATCTGGTTATACCTCTAATCCCGATAAACCTATAAGCAACCATATTGTTAGAGCTATACATATCATACAAAATTTGTCAATTAAATTTACATGTACCTTTTCATTTAAATGATAATATTATTCTTTAATTAATATCATTTTTCCTTTTTATATGAATTAACTCTTTTTTAATCATGACTGTGTGTTGGTTCTTTTGTCTTCATGAGTTGATCACAGACATGGATCAACTCATTATATCGTACTCATGCTTCTATTGTGTTCTCAGTTCACAAATAGATCATATTTTGACCCTTTATCAATTCCCTGTATTATTCTAGTGTTAACTCTATGTCGAATTAAATCTTTGTGTGGCACTTCCTTAAAACCATTTACATATGACCAAATGTGCAAAACCACGGGCTTATTGATTTGAGAGTTGCCTCTTCTTTTCCCTTTGTTTCTGAATACAAGCCCCCTTCTCCTAAGGCTGCGTGACCTCTCGGTCAAGGGTCTTCAATCGCGAGCCAAATTGGCTCTCCAAAAACTTGATGGTTTCATTCTGTATCTAAACACAAGCCCTTCTGGATTTTTGGCACAAGTCCGATGGCCCCTGCGACCTTCTCCTTCACCCTTGCAAAAAATATCAGAGTTGGCGCTAGCTCCTTTTTCTCTTGGCCCCTCCTTAGATGTGACATTAGGCGATGACCTCATGCAGACGCGTGATTGTGTCCACGCTCAAAGGTGGTTTGGAACCAAACTACTTTTCACCTCGCAATTCACCTCAAGCCACCACATGTCCTTTTTCCAAAACCGTGGTCTCTATTGCGACCCACCCTCGAATTTGTAATGCCCGAGCACATCTTGTCCTTGCAATGTGAGGTGACCGTTGAACTTGCTATATTGATAGTGCTTCTAAACAGACGATCGATATCTACCTCTTGGGAACCAACAATTCATATTTACCTCTCCCAGATTGATGGTTGTGGTCATTTCAGAATTCCAAACTTCAGAATTCTCAAATCTCAAACTTTACTTCCCTTGAGATACATGGGATTTTTCCATGTGTCCTTTTGAATCGGACTATGGGAAATTTCTTCAGATGATCCGACGATAGACATTTACTTTAGGTCCTTACCCAAAATCCACAGCTTCACGCCACCTGTTCTCCTAATCTGACGGTTCAGGTCTACTTCGGACGATCCGACAGTCGAGGTTTACTTCATGTTTCCGACTCTCTGGGCTTTGGGAGTTTCAACTCTCAAACGAAAAATCTCGAAGTAATTTCTCCGGAGTCCACAATCTTTCACCACGTAGCCAAATATTGTAAATGGACACATGGTCCAATTAGGCGGGTGACACGTGTCATGTCCTATATGACATTTCAATCATTCGCATGCTCAAAACTTACTGACACGTGGCACACATTCCATGTGTCCACGTCATCCCCGATGACGTCCACAAGCCACGTCACTTCAGAAATTATGGGGTCCACATCACCTCTTGGTGAGGTCATTGTACCCCACCACTTCGGTTCTTAGGGATTCAGGAATTCGAGAGTTTCCACACTAGAAAACTTCCAATTCTCTTGAACTCCAATTTCCTGAACCGACTAAACTACCACCATGTGTCTCCCTTATTGAACGACCCATATTAATCTCGGAATTCGGGACTTCATAAGTTACCACTGCAAGGATCGACAACTGCAATTCCTTTGGGCCTTCAGACTTAGGAAAGCTCATACTTCAATTTTTTTCCAAAATGTTTTTATCTGAAGCTCATGATCTACTAACACGTGTTTCCCACAGATTGACGATTATGATTTCTTCGGGTCTTCATACTTCAAAGAACTCAACTCTCGACCTTCACTTTTCCCTGAAGTGCACATATTTTTTCTGCGTGTCCTTCTGGATCGGACGACTGCAATTCACTTCAGATATTCATGGTTCGGAAATCTCGATTCTCAACTTCTCCTTGCTTGCCTTTTCCCAGAGTTCTTTCACCCAAGTCACATGATCGGTTGACATGTGTCCTCCTATAGATCGATGGTCCCCGACTACTTATGCTCTTTGGAGGTTCGTCGCTTGAGTACTAACATGTCACATCACTGCATGATTTTCAATTTGTGGGGGCACACATAGACGGTTTGGAGTAACCCAATTTTCACCCCGCAATTCTCCTGATGCTAACACATAACCCCTTGGTGAAACTGTGTTTTGGATTGTGGGACCACCCTGGGAAATTGTCTCCCGTGCAACTTGGTTCCCCACAATGCCTCATGTTCATTGATATCTCTCTCACATGGGATTTGACGGTTGTGACCTTAACTCTTGATTCCTTTACATCATACGACCCCTATTCACCTATCCTCCGATCCAATGATCTTGAATCTCTCCTGATCCTACAGTGGTGATCTCTCCTGAATTCGAAGGAGGGTTGTCACAATCCTTCGAACCCCTTACAACTGATCTATGACGATCTAACTCCTGCGTATATTCTGCAATGCCATTTATCCTGAGATTTTCAACTTCACGGTCAGAATTTGATCTCAACCATGAGACTCTGACCAATAGATCCAGCCCATACCAGCCTGATGTTTCAACTAGAATCTCTGATACCAATCTGTAACATACTCGACCACCTAGAGGCCGAGCTACGCCACTTAAATAGGCTACAACACACCCAACTGCTCACAGGCTAGGCATGTTGCAGTCCCAAGACTTAGTTCTCTGATCTCTAATTCGAAAACAAAGGACTTCTTAACAATGTTAGAAGCATGCACACCACATGCATAAGAAAAGATCCATGTCACAACATAAAAGAGATAAACAACGTGCCATGCACACAAATAACCAGCAGATAGACACATTAGAATACATATATGAGAATTAATTAAATACACAACGGAATACATTAAACAGAAAACATAGAGAGCACTTATCTTTGCAAGTAAACATTCACCAACTGGCTGCAGACCAAGGATGTTCCTCCCAAGCATAGACGTTGTTGTTCATTTAATCTCAACAACAGGTCACCCCCAAGCTAGGGATATGAATCCACAAGGATGGGTCCTAGGCCAAGTCTAAATACACAATAGTTGGCTAAGTAGCTCTCAGGTTTCCTAACCTCACAACAATCCTAATTTCCAGCTCTCTTCCCCCCTCAGCCTGCACAACCCCAAGAAATGAACACCTTTCTCTGCCATGCAATCCCTGAGGTTGTTCCATTTCTCTCCAGGGCTCCAGTGCTACTGGTCAGGAGCAATCATTAGATTCCTTGTTTTTGGAGGATGTGGACAAGGAGTCTTTGCAAATATTTAGAACTAGATTACTCAGCATATTGCAATCAACTCCTAGCTTTCTTATCCTTGTCTTTTGATGGAACAACATGTTCATGATGTTGGCACACTAAGATATGTTGTGGTGCTTGATTTCATTATCCTTTGTTTATATTGAAATAAAATAACTCATGCTGAATTGTATACTTTTTCATTCCTTCATAAGATTCTCTCAAATTCCACGATGTACTTATTTTCCATGTTTGATGCCTCTACATACTAGGTTAGATGAGGGCTGGCCAAACTAGAAAAATTATCTTGGACTAATTTAATAGAGAAGGAGCCTCCAAAAAATCTATTTTATTTTTTCATCTTAGAAACAAAATAAGTACCAAGAGCTAAATTGTATTCACTATGAGCCCCACTAGTATTATAACCATAAACAAATAGACAAGGGGAGGAATTCAACATAGAAAAAGAGAGTGCTTAAAGCTCAAGGAATATTTTTTGTTCAATGAGAAGTAACAATTATCATTGCAATTCAAACATTCAAATTATGCAACCCTCCTATGCATTAATCCCCAATTTTCAAGCTTACAATGGTCTAGTATCCCATCATGTACCCTAGGTTTTAGATTAGCTTCACCATCACCATATGTATCAAAAGAATAGACTTGGAAGAATGTGGATATAGGAGATGATCCAAACGAAATGATGGATACAAATTGAAATTCAAGGAGATACCACTATAATAACTAAATATACCAACACCATAATACAATCCTTCCACAAATACCGCATTCTTATGAATGATTCCACTATTCAAACAAATGTAGGAAACACCAAAAAATAGCTCAAGAACAAAGGTCACACATACTAGTAGGTTGGTCCTCACCAAATTTATACTTCCATAGTGTTGAAACTGAAACCATAGATTCACCATAATATGACAATGCCAATGAGATTTCAACCCAAATCCTTCATCACTTGGATAAGATATTAATTTTCGGGCGTTGATAGTTTATGCTTGTTGATTGGAGTGTCGAACCAAATTGAGCCATTAGGGGATAAAATAATTATGAAATACCCCATTTTTCATATACACCCTAATGCTTAGTTCCATGGCCTTGTTATCCCACTAATTTACTATAGATTTTAGGCTTGTTTTCACATGGAAGAATAAAATTTCAATGAATGATCTTACCTCTTTTTGAATTCTATCCATTATGATTTCTAGTTTTGTATCCATTAGAGTTATTTTTCCTAGCATAGATTTGATTACCACCATAGAGTCCTTGATGAACTTCAAGGCCCCAACCTTCTCTTCTTTGGCTAAGAAGATGCCACACAATAAAGCATATGCATCAACCTAGTTGTTTGTGGCTTGACCAAGACCCCACACATAGGTAGCTACTATTTTTTCTCTAGGATTGTAAAGAATTCACCCTACAAATAATGTATTTTTTAATATCTATATGACTATGATAAATTATCTATATTATATATAAACTAGTTGTATATATTATAACTATAATGTGTAGCTATATATTATAATATAACTGGGATATATCACAATTACACACAAACATAGAGGGATACATAATAATTAGTAACACATTATTATAACTTATCTATGTATCCATTTAATAATATCTAATATTATAACTTTATATGTACAATGTTGGTATATATAAATTAATTACATATTTTATTTTTGAGGTCATAGATATGAAGTCAGAGGGGTAGGTTAAATATATCATTAATGCTCAATCCCTTAATGTCCCATGTCAAATAAGATAGGGGTATCAACATCACCATACACCAATTTGGTGATGAATTATATGATGTAGGTACAACATTGGTTGAATATGAAAAGTAAAACACTCAATAAACTTCTCTAATAATATTAATAAGTGATGGTAATTGAATTAATTTGAATCAAATAATAAAAATATTTGAGAATTTAGAACAATATATGTTTTCAGTTGTGGATGGAATTTGTTGGAATACTGAGTGGGTGGGGGGGTGAATAAGTATGAACACTTTTTACCACTTTTAATCACAATATATAAAATTCAACTTTATCAACAATATTCAATCATTTATCACTTATGCATTTAGTATATTACTGCATCATAAACAATGTCATTCATTAGTGCATAATAAACAACCACAGATACATAGTACACCAAAATTTACGTGGAAACCAAAATGAGAGAAAAACATAGAATGATTTCTTATATATATCAAAAATACATTCATAGGAAGTACCAACTTCCCAATTCTCTAGCAACAATTGGAAGGAGGATCCAACCCTGATCCATGTGGATATTGGTGGCCACCCACCTATTCCAACTGACTCTTCGTGTCCTTTTTTTATTCAACACATCTTTCTATACTACTTTATAATTGTGAGTTCTACACTTCTAGGGCTATCTGAAGCCTCACACATTCTCTAGGTGGATACGGGTGGCCTCTCGCCTAATCTAACTTGCTTGTTTTGTATGTTTTCATGTCAGCACATCTTGTTGTACTTCCAGGGTTGTTTTGGGCCCATAAACATTTCTTTTTGACTCGCCACAATCAGACTATAGACGGAGTCAAATTCTGATGGAGAAACTTGTAGTTCTATGAAAGACCTTTCCAACAGGCTATCACGTGCCTAAAATGAAGGTCATATGAAAAATTTATGACCCTAGGAAGTTGAGGTACCAAATAACACCAACTTACCCATAGGGCCCACATAAATTTTGGCGTTTCACCTTCTAGGGTTAGGTTTTTGGATGTCTAGGGTTTTTGCATTCATGAGTAATATTAAAAAGGCCTATGGCACATCATTGTAATCCATTATGATCAGACAGATGCATGTAGCAGCCACATCTCTCCTCAGAGATAACTACCACCATTCGAGCAAGTTTCAGTTCTGCAGTTTTACAGTTTTAGCCTATTTCATTATTTAATAGAATATACTGTTCACTAGATATTTGTGTTATTCTTCCTATATCTATGTTTATTGTATTCAGTATGTTAATTAGTTTGTTCCAATCCTAAATCCGGATCAGTGGTATCAAAGCATTCTTCTCTTCATTTATTTTTCTTCATGCATGTCTACGATAAGGTCTGGGTACAAGAAGTTGGGACTCAAACCAATCGAGCCATTATCAGATCGGTCACGTTGAGCCTGAAAACAACCCATGGGAGACGAAAAGAAAGATTATGGAGAAGGATAACCAATTAAAATGTTTCTCGAAGAATCCCTCACGCGACAAAGGAATGAAATGATGGACAACTTCACGCAGATACTTCAATAGTTTCTCGCGGGAGAAGCATCTTCATCAAGCGTCCATGCAACCCCCTTCAAGGTGCAGGTAAATTTTGATATTCCATTATTTGAAGGATTGATAGATGTGGATGTTCCAGATAAATGGTTGAATCTGCTCGAAGGATATTTTTCGGTCCACAATTTTTCCAATAGGGAAAAGATCACTTTTTTACTCATCAAGGTAGGTCCCCATGTCAAAGACTAGTGGGATACTTACTCTGAGCAAAGGGCCATGGAGGAATCTGCCATTTTTGTGGTGGCCCCTACATGGGATTCCTTCTGGGATGCCATTAAAGAACAATACTACCATGTTAAAATCTACGAGGACCAGTACACCAGATGGACCACCCTATGTCAAGAAAGGGACCAGATAGTATCAGACTTCACCAATATTTTACATACCCTATGCACCGAATTAGGTATCAAATATTCTGAGCCTCATATGGTGCTCAAATACCATGGTTTTTTGCATATATTCATTCAAATAGAAATGGAAATGGAGTTCATGGACATCGCCTCCTTGGGCATGGCTTATAGATACGTTGTCAAGATCGAGAAGAAATTTAAGCAGAAACTATGAGAGTTTGGATCTACAAACCCCTCATAGTCAAAGAAGGGAAAAGGAAACCCCAACCCACACAGCAAGGGACCAAGTCGAGATGGTCTCCCTTGGGAAAATCCATCCAAGACATAACACAAGAAGGGCAATGAGAGGACGAAGAAGGACACATGAAAATGGTGTGAGTACCATAAAAGTCCTTGGCACAACACCGACGAATGTCACTCCAAGTAGTCCCTTTTGGTTGAGCTGAAGGCTTCCGAGTCAGAGGCCGATTTTGATTCCGAGTCAAATCTTGAAGGAGGGAAGTGGATTATCGATGTTGAACCCAGTTCCACGATCGCTACCACCAAAGTCCAACCAAGAGAACTAGAAGAACCAAAGGAAGGGGAACACCTCTTTCACTCACATATGTGGGTTAAGGGGGATCCGATTCATTTCATTGTCGAAAACGGTAGTCAGAAGAACCTGATTTCAGTAGAGGTCGTCAAGCACCTGAACCTGCCAACAACATCGCACCTGCAACCCTACACCATTGGTTGGATTCTTCAAGGGAGAGATCTCTATGTCATCCAACAGTGTCATCTTCCCTATGACATGAAGCCTTTCAAAGATAAGGTATTGTGTGATATTGCTCCCCTTGAAGTTTGTGATGTTCTTTTAGGAAAACTATATTTGTGGAAGCATCATGTTGTGTATGAGTCTAGACCTCGCAGTGTTATTATTAATTTGGGTATACAATTGTATAGGATCCCAGAGGTGGCTCTGCCTACTGCTATTTATTTAATCTCTGCTAAGAAATGCAGTAAGGTCATTTCACAGACCGAGAATTTCATCTTCTTTGTGATCTATGCTCACAGTCAGTAGAAGGTTGTCACCACATATGTTGCCTCTACACAATGCCTCTCTTTGAAACATAAGCAAGTGGATAGGATCATGGAAGAATATAGAGACATCTTCTTCTCACCTATAGGGGTATCGACACACTGGCAAGTCAAGCATCCAATTGATCTGACCCCTGATGCACCTCTACCTAATGGACCAGTCTATCGATGCTCACTAATGGAGAATGATGAAATTAGGCTTTATATCCAAGAGCTTCTTCAAAAGGGGCACACTAGACCCAACTCCTCTTCTTGTGGAAGCCTAATTGTAATAGTGTAGAAGAAGGACGGGACTTGGCAACTCTGCATTGATTATAGAGACTTAAACAAAATCACTGTCAAGAACCTCTATCCCATTCCAAGGATTGATGACATTCTTGACCAACTCAAGGGGGAAAATTTATTCAACAATATTGACCTGAAGTCTGCCTACCACCAGGTTCCCATCGAACCAACTGATGTCTGGAAGACAACCTTCAAGTCTAAAGAAGGTCCCTATGAATGTCTAGTCATGCCCTTTGGATTAACAAATTCACCAACCACTTTCATAAGGTTGATGGACGATGTATTGAGACCCTTCACCAACTCCTTTGTGGTAGTATATTTGGATGAAATATTCATCTTTAGTAGAACATGGGAGGAGCATATGCAACATATTCAATAGGTTTTGAGCACTCTGTGACAAAACAAGCTTTATGCCAAATTGGAAAAATGATCTTTTGGCATGAACAAGGTCCGGTCCAATACCTGGGCTACATTGTTGATGAGAATGGGATACATGTTGATCCAGATATAATACAAGTCATCCGTGACTGGCCATCCCTGACCACACTGACCGAGCTTTGGAGCTTCTTGGGACTAGCCAATTTTTACTGACGGTTCATGTTAGGATTCTCCTATATTGCATGGTCCCTTAGCCAGGTGACGAAGGGAGGTGGTAGGGCCAAGTTCGTGTGGGGGAAGGAGAAAAAATGTGCATTCGAAGATCTGAAACATCATCTATGATCAACTCCAGTAATCTTCTTGCCTAATATGCAACAACTATTCGAGATTGAGATTGATGCATCAGACTATGTTGTGGGCGCAATTCTCACTCAACATGAGCATCCGATGGCATACTATAGTGAGGCACTCTTCGATACTATCCAAAAATACCCCACCTATGAAAGAGGAATGTATTCCATTGTACAAGATTGTCATCAATGGAAACATTACATTCTGGGGAAAGAGATGATCATACACACTGATCACAAGCCTCTGTAGTTCATACAGACACATGGGAAATTGTAGAACGACTGCCATCAGAAGTGGTCCACCTACCTCCAACAGTTCGATATCAACATCAAGTATAATACATATATCTCTAATCATGTCGCTGACTACCTCAAACGACCTCCTGTGATTGTATTCACCAATGTGCTACATTCCTGTGGACATGAAACATTGGAGTGGCCCCAACTTTACCAACAAGATCCAGACTTCACCACCACATATCAACTCTTGGGTACAAGCGCCACTGTCACTGATTTTCACATTCAGGACAGACTCTTATGCCACCTAGGCCATCTCTGTGTTCATATAAGTGAGCATGAAAATCAGATTTGGGAAGCCCACTACAGTCGGGTAGAAGAACATTTTGGCGTAGAGAAAACTGTGGTCATTCTTCAGAAACATTTTTATTGGCTGAAAATTTGACATGATGTCAGCAAGTATATCAAATATTTCATTGCCTATGCCATTTCCATGTCAACCATAAATAATCAAGGCTTATACACCCCTCTTCCTATTCCCAAGAAGCCATGGGAATCGATCTCCATGGATTACATGTCTGGTTTTCCATCCACCAAGCACAAAAATGACTGTGTGTTTGTGGTCATTGATCGATTTTTGAAGATGGCCATCCTCACAGCCTGTAAGAAGAATGCCACAGTGAGAGATACTGCCAAGGTATTCTTCGAATGAGTTTGGGTTCACTTTGGGATACCATAGACCATCATCTCTGACCGAGACAACAAGTTCCTCATCACCTTTTGGTCAATTCTCTGGTCTTTGTTGGACACCAATATCAAAAAATCCACTTCTTCCCACCCCAAAATCGATGTCCAAACAGAGGTCGTCAATCAGATGATTCTGCACATCCTACGCATGTACAATTCTAAGAATCCCCATACATGGGACGGTAGTCTCTCATATGTCCAACACAATTACAACAAGGCTCTACATAGTTCCACTGGCCATACCCATTTCAAGTGGGTCTAGGATTCCAACCCTTGGGACCCATTGATGTTGCACTTGCTCTTGCCACCACACATACAGACTCTTCCCCTAACCAACGTGCAATCGACAAATCCACTAGATTCATTGAGTAGATTCAACACATCCGCCAACAGGTCCAAGATATTTTGTCGAAATCTAATCCTAAGTATAAGAAGCACCATGATAAACATAGGGTACCACACCAGTTTCAGGTTTGCAACAAATTCTGGTTACATTTGCAGAAGGATCATCTCACCAGGCCCCATTGGAAGCTTCACCCACTTCGTTATGGGCCTTACACTATCACCAAGGTTGTGGGTAGCAATGATTTTAAGCTCAACACTCCACCCTTCCTTGGTCTGCATCCAATATTCAATGTGGACCTCCTTCAACCATATTTTCCACCCTTATTGGACACCTCTGAGATCGCCAAATAGTTGACACCAACAGAGCTCAACCTTAACTGCATGGTGTTGAGTTGAGAAAAAGGTATAAATATCCTCCTTATCACCATGGTTTATGATACAATATTGATTGACTTTTCTGTTAATTAGAAATAGTTAGGAAAGAAACTGATTAAAAAGGCTTCTAGAAATTTTATTGAGTGATATTAGATAATTTATGAATATCGATTTGAATTGTTTGATTTTATTGCAAGAATGGACAAATATTGTTAAACTCAATATAGCTAAGAATATTATGAAGATGTGTAGACTATTGGAGGTCGAAGAAATCAGGCGCAAAGCAATTTTGAGGAAGACTGATTCTCTATTTTGTAATCTTTATAAATAGTAAAAGCAATCTTGAGGATCTCTTGATCCTCGGGATAACTTAATTTACCCATATCATTGTAATATATAGAGTGTGATGAACGATAGAGAAACATCCAAGAAATTTATCCAAGCATTCAGATTTTTGAATTGCTCTGTACAAGTAGTCCATTGTAAATGTTTTACCAGTCATGGAATTAATAAAAGCCTTGAGCGTTTTTACCATTTTTGCGTACTGAGTTTCTAGCAGCAGTACTTCTGAAGACTGTGGGCCCAGTCAGAAGGAGTTACTATCTCAATCTGTAATCGTATCAATTTTATTTTAGTTCTGTGATTTAAATATCTTTGCAACATTTAAGATAAATGCATGAGTGTGCTGATGTTTTCATAAATTGGTTATGCCATTTAATTACAGAAGATAGATGTTTCATTAGGTTATCGATTGTTGTTCCATTTCCCATTGCTGTAGTTTATTGCTTAAAAGTTCCTCTCATTTTCACACGCGTTGTTCCTTTTATTAAATTGACAGTTGTTGTTCCTTTCTCTTAAATATGGATTTGTTGTTCCTTTTCAATTCTACAGTACTTAGCTGTTCTTTTCTAGCAGGTTAGATAATCGTTGATAGATTGGTTTATTAAGTATTTTCATAGATTAAATTCTTGTTTCTTAGCTAGATGAATTCAAAAAATTGGATAATGCCTTTAATTCACAACATGTTATAGATTAGATTATAATTATGTTGAGTAAGATATTAGTTTCATAGTTTTAATGAATGTGTGAGGAAATTGATTATTGATAAACTCGGATTTTGTTTGGAGTGAAATCATGAAGATGGGTAACACTTTTGCTCGTTTTATGAGAAAAAAAAAAACTTTTTTTTCACAAGTTCTTCAACTTCCGGTATACAAAAGTATTTTTTTTATTTAGAATTTCACTTTACAGTAAAAACAAAACTTGTGAATAATTTTGTTATCTTTCCAATGACTATTTTTCAATTTTTTTTTATCAATATTTGATATGTCAATTTGACAATTGTTTAACAATATGCTCCTTAAACATGAAATGAATGATAATGAATTATGTTTTACCACAAAAATGTATCTATTATTAAAATTATGTTTTAAAGAAATGAAATATACTACAACAATACACAGAGACTCTATTTTATTATGACTATAATTTTGAATCTAACAGATGAATATTATAATTTCTAGAATTTTTTGAAGTTGACCAAGCTGAAAACGTTGCAGATTTTAAACACATGTTTTTCCACACCTTGTATCTATCTTAATTTTTACTTGAAAGTAAAATCTAAATATACTCTTTTAAAAAGCACAGTTTAAGGATTATGAATATATATTTTTCTAAATTTTTCACTGTATATTTTTAGAGATACTGATATTTCATTTCACTGAATCATAATGTCTGCTGAAAATATTATGCAGTGAATTTTTGTAAAAAATAAATAAAATTAGATAAAAATAATGAAAATGAAAACAAATTATAGGAATTGAAAGTAGATTCAATTTTGGAAATTCTGGTGTCATTTTCGAAACCAAATTCTCAGTATTTACAGGAGTTCGCAACCTCTGAAGTTTAGGTAAGATTGGGGCAATTCTCTAGTTTTTGTTTCTAGTCCCAATTTCATCTTTTCGGTCGAAATAATCTTTCGGCCGAAAGACAAATTTTTAACGGAAACCGTCAAAGGGAACGATTTTCAAGGTTTTTGCCGAAAAAAACCTTCTTTCGACCGAAAGCGTGTTGAGTGAATTCCGTCGGTTGGAAAAAATGAAAAGACACGTCATATCGTTTCATTCTGTTCCATCGACCGAACAAATTTAACACAATTCATCGGATGGATGGACATATATGAGCTCAGGGATAGAGATTTCAAAGCATTTCTATTATTGATTGCAGTTGTATTATTTTCTTTCTTTATTTCTTCCCCCTATTCCATAGGCTTAATCGAAGGATCAATATCGATACATGATGGTTTTCTAGAGCACCTAAACAAAGTTTTGAATCATCTTTTTGGTTTTTGTTAAATAAGGTAATTGATGTTTGTTCAAGTTTTTATTGGAATAACAATTTATATGTTGAAAGATAAATGTTGAACATTTTTTCAAGGTGAAGTTTTTGTTGAACATATATTTTACAGATAACTATAAAAGTCACGGGAAACAAAATTTTGCGCAAGAGAAAATTTGATTGCACTTGAGATGATACTCACCAAAACAAACAAAGGAAAGAACATTATTGGAGAAGAAACGAGAACGTGAAAATATTGAAGAAAGAAACGATGATAATGTCAATATAGATTTTCAACAAGAAGAAGTTCAACTAGGTATGCATGCACATATGATGATTGAGCACATGACACACATTGAGACTGTATTTAGAAAGTACATAATTCAAAGTATATAATTCAAATTTAAAATATTGTAAATAATATAATTGATTGTAATTACAATTTGATGTTTTTCAAAAAACATAAATAGATTTGTCTCATAATGTTGAAGAAGACGTTGAAACTAAAATTGAAGCAGAAAGTGTTGAAACCGAAATTGAAGCAGAAGACGTTGAAACCGAAGATGTTGGACAGTGATTTCTAGACAACCCTACAAAGATAGACTTGTAGAAAATGTT
Source organism: Picea mariana (assembly GCA_032191745.1). Classification (NCBI taxonomy): domain Eukaryota; kingdom Viridiplantae; phylum Streptophyta; class Pinopsida; order Pinales; family Pinaceae; genus Picea; species Picea mariana. The sequence goes on along the minus strand of JASDQU010108229.1, from coordinate 34,878 downwards.
AAAGAATTGGCCCGTAATTGTTGGTTGGAAGAATCTCTTATTTCACCACATACAAGGGATGTGTTGCGACGAAGAATAGCATGAAAAAAATATGAAGAATATCCAAAACATATATTGCCAATGACACAAATAGAGTTGTTCAATAAGTTCAAAGAAGAGCACAAAGAAGTTAAAATTTCCATCAATACAGTTGTGCAACAAAAACCATGGTTTGTTAAACCCATCATTGTTCGTGACACTTGTTGTTGTCGTTATCATGTGAAACTTGAGTTGTATTACGACACTTTTTTGGATTTTGGTAAAAATTTATGGCCAGGTTCACCTCCTCCTTTCACTTTCCATTTTTTATATCTGAAATTCTAGGTGAAAGAGAAGATGATGATTTATTTTACAAAAACAAATGTGTTGGTGGAAATAAATGTGATCGTTGTGGAAATCTAAATTTGTTTCATTCAAAGTATCATATTGATATGAATGATCAATCATTTTCTAATATAAGAGTCAATTGGAAGAGATATGAATATATCAACAACACGACTCCACATTCTTCAAATTTTATTTCCAAAAGGATTGATTTGAAGGTAGATAAAATCTGTGTGATAGATTTTTTGAACAAGTTTGAGGAAGAAATCTATAAATACACCAAGCATTCACATAGATCTCCATGGAAAAATATACAATTCAAATAATCCCATGAAGTGTTTCCACCATGGACAATTTTGTCTGTAGTTGATTTTGCAGAGAATTACACATTCGCTGCACAAAAAGAAATACAGAGCGAATATTATCATTCTAATAAAGTCACAATATTTTTCCACGTTCTATATAGACATTCTCAATGGATTCTTGATAACATAGAAAGCACCAATGACAATCGACATGCTATTAAAAAATATCACTTTTATATAAGTGATGATCGAGCACACAACACACATTATGTACAACATTGTTTTGATAAATTTTATGATTCATTGAAAGAACATGAAATCGGATTCGATCGACATTGGATATGGTCAGATGGGTGTGAGGGTCAGTTCAAATCTTCATGATCAATCTATTGGTTATGCCGTCTTCATAAAAAATTAAACATTACACACTATTGAAGTTTTTTTGAGACTGGTCATAGAAAAGGAGAGCACGACGGTGCAGGGGTATGTGTAAAACGAGCACTTCGAAGGTATTAGATGAACCCTCATGCCGATCGATTTGAATCCACTGAAAAAGTTTTTGAATGGTGCAAATGGTGTTAATCCATAAATATAATCCATCAAGGGATGTGCGCATGTGTGTCTATATATAAATGTTACACATGTACACATGATATTTTTATTTGAACGTGTTCAAATTTATATTCAAACTTCAATCATTTTCTTGAGAGATTTCAAGTTAACAAGTTCTTATCTTGTGAAGGTTTTTTTGGTATGTTGGAATCCAAGATGTAAATAGATCAATCTCATATGATGCCAGTACAATACCTGAGACACAGAAAATACATTCAGTTAAAACAAAATGTTTTCAAAATGTGTTTTCATTTGATAAAATAAATGAGTCTTGTTTTTGTTCAGTTTGCATAGAGGACAGAAAATCCATAGATATTTGTGAAAACGAAAAATACGGGATATGTTAAATCTTGGAGACATACCGAAATTAATGTAAAAGGAGAAATTCCACTTGTAAGCTCAGAGAAGATGGAATCAAATGAAACTATAGTGTCAGTTGATGGCAATAGAGTTTTTGATCTTGTTAGAGAAGGTAATTTTTATGTTTAATTTTTTTCAAATTACTTGTAGATGTATGTGTGTGATAATCTAACATGAACTATTCGTTGTCCAATATATCCAATTATTTGCAAGAGAGGTTTTTTCCATGGTTGCACCTGTAGACAACACTAAAAACGTGAAATATTATTTGATGTGATGCACAAAACAAAAGATGAGGCTATTAGAAGATTTTGATGATAACGGTTTTATATATGAAAGAGGATCCATTATATTGAAAGGATATTTTTTTCAAGAAACTCATCAAACCGATACTCATGTTCACTTTCAAGACTACCAGTCAGATGTCACAAGTTGTCAATATAATCATTTGGTATGTGCAATGCACATAAAATTAATAGAAGTTCAATAAAAAAAAAAGAAGTTAGAAAATGGAAAATGTCCAAAGTCGATCATGAACAAATAATTGAAGATGGAATACCATTACGATGTTTTTAAACAAGTGACACATTTACATTCCAATTTTTTATTATTTTTCATTGAAAGTACATTCCAAAATTTGATGACTTGTTTTGACTATTTTCAACCATATTTCCAAATAGGATATTTATAAAAAAGGTATGTATAAAAAAACTCCAGATCATTCTTAAAAAACACAGATAAAATATTGTTCAACCATATTTTATCTGTGTTTTTCAACCATTACACCAATCAAAATTATTTTATGAGCATTACACCAATCAAAATTGAGTTGTATACCTCTTGTATTGTGAATAATTTATTTTAAACTAAAAAATTGTTAAACACCATTTCCATTGAACGCTTACTTTTTTCAATAGTAATTTTTCCATTTTATTTTAATAATATTGCATTTATTTTAAAAAAAAGTTAAACATATTTTATATTTTCTATTGTAATAATATCTTGTTTCAAATTTTAACTCATTCCGATTTTTATTTTATTTTACGAGCATTATATAAATTAAAGTTGAATTGAACATCTCTGTTATTTTAAATATTTTTTTTTAATTATTGTTTTCAAAATTAAAGAAAAGTTAAAAACATTTCTTTCATTTTGAGATTTTATTTTATTAAGGGTATATTAACTTTGAGGTGAATATCTCTTCTAGCTTTAACATTTTTTTAATGACTACATGATAAAATTAAAGAAGAGTTAATCATCTCTTCCATTTTAAGGTTTTATTTTATTGTCACATCATTTTGAGCATTTTATTTTATCATTATCACACAAACCAAAAAAGAGTTGAACATCTCTTCTATCTCAAGATTTTATTGTATAAACATTGCCTATATAATTAATTTGGATATCTCTTCTATCTTGAGAATTTTATTTTTATTACTATTGCACCAATCAAAGAAGAGTTGAACATCTCTTCTATCCTAGATTTGAAAGCATTGACTTCTCTAAGTGGTAATTTTTTTTCTTTCATTTTTTAGATTAATATTCTAACAACTAAAAGCAATTTAAACATCTCTTCCACTTGTTGTAATAACACTTTACTAATAATATCATATATATACCAACATCTCCAAATTCTAATTATTAAGTTGATTAACATTTAACATTTAACATTTAAAATTGGAAATTATTTAAAATCTTCATTTTAATAATTAAGTTGATTTTCATGTAAACTTATTTAGAAGTGTTAACCATTAGAATTAAATTGTAATTAATAGATCTATTCTCTAACAAAGTTAAGGAAATTAATACAACCTTGCCTAAAGTCAAGTGAATTAAATTGTAATTAATAGATCTTTTCTCTAACAAAGTTAAGGAAATTAATACAACCTTGCCTAAAGTCAAGTGAAGACCCTTACAAAAATGCACAGGTTTATGTGAATAATACTAAACCATAGCCTGCAAATCATTTTCCTAATGTAATTCCCTTTCATACATAATATCTGAGTTGTACAAGGGGTATGTGTTGCTCCTTAGCATGTCTAAAACATAATGTTTGAATGCATACCTCCTCCTTTGAATTCTACATTGGTTACCTTCTTAAAAAATCAAACACAAGTTTTCTGAAAGGAAATTGGYAGATCATGAAAATTTCTTCCTTTTAGTGCAGTTCATACCAGCATAGACTTTGCATGTTTAAAGTGTTTTCTACTACCATATATTCTCAAATAAGTTTTGCATGGTTTAACATGTTGTCCACTATTATATATTCTTAAATAGATATGCAATGATACAATATTGTATGTTTGGTAGTTCAATTTTTTCTTGTCTATCTATTGAGTTTGCATATTCTTAAATATATAAACAACAACACATTCTTGTATTATTGACTTTGCATATTCTTAAATAGATAAATAACAATTCACATTCTTGTATTATTTCACTTTAATTTTTTCTTTTCATTTATTTAACAGATCTTATATGCGTATCTTTCCTTTAGTTTTTTTTAATTAGTTAAGTGCATCTATGAAACCAATTTATTTAACATCTCATATGCCTATCTTTCTTTTAGTTTTTCCTTTAGTGTTTTTTATTAGTTAAGTGTGCATCTATGTAACCAATTTATTTAACAGATCTCATATGCATATCTTTCCTTTAGTTTTTTTTATTAGTTAAGTGCATCTATGTAACCAATTTATTTAACAGATCTCATATGCATATCTTTCATTTAGTTATTCATTTAGTTTTTTTATTAGTTTAGTGCAAATCTATGATCTCATATGCCTATCTTTCCTTTAGTTTTTTTTATTAGTTAAGTGCATCTATGTAACCAATTTATTTAACAGATCTCATATGCCTATCTTTCATTTAGTTTTTCCTTTAGTTTTTTAATTACTTAAGTGTATCTATGATCTCATATGTCTATCTTTTCTTTAGTTTTTTTTATTAGTTGAGTGCATCAATGTAACCAATTTATTTAACAGATTTCATATGCCTATCTTTCCTTTAGTTTTTCCTTTAGTTTTTTTTATTAGTTAAGTGCATCTATGTAACCAATAGGGTCATTAGTAACTAGAAAAAAAATTAAATCTTTTAATATAAAATAAATCTGCTAAAATTATTTGATGATATATTAATAGAATGATATTTTTGACAGTCCATAGTGAACATAAAATGAAACATTTAAATTAATACATAATAGAAAAATATTTAAGAGTTTGATGTTTAATTTAATGCATTGTAAAAAAGAGAATATACAAAACATTAGTTCATTACTAATTAATTTTGCCACTTTTTTTCCATCAACTTTGAGAAATCAAATATGAGACAATAAATTGCTATTTTGAATTCCAATATATATATATATATATATATATATATATATATATATATATATATATATATATATAGTTTGAATAGCTACACTGTAAAATACATAAGTTTCACATCCATTTTAGGATGATAACAAAACTAAGACATTTAACTCCAAAATTCTGGACTCTAAGCAATCGTTTTAAGATATATCACTCCATACCTGCAATTTAAGCCTGCAAAAAAAACATAATTCAAAAATTAAAAATTTACAATTCAAACACGCGAAATAATATAGAATTAAAAAATTGTGATTAAAACAAAATTGACATACATACCAAAAGAGTTAAGTCTCATCCTCCAACATACTCTTTCCCACAAAATATATTGTAAACATATTTTCCACCAAATATAATTTAGACATCTGTAACAATAAAAAACAATAATAATAAAAAAAAAACACATATTAGCATATATACTGCAACTAAATATTAAATAAAAATAAGAAATAATAACATACCCAACCATAGTTAAATAGATTTAAGATAGTTACTCTCCAATTAAGAGTACATGATTTAAACAAATTGTAAATCTTATCTAAAATCTTAAAAAAATTTAAAGAGAAAAATTATGTTCTTGGTAAAAAAAATTGTGAGTTAGAGTTATATAATAATCTGAAAATAAATATAGAACTGTGTATGAAGAAAGTTCACAAATCTCCATATTGAGTCATTCTTCCAATGAAATACTTATAACCTTGTGGATAAAGTCCCAAATCTTTCAGGTGAAATTATACTTGTGGATAAGGTCCCAAATCCTTTAGAAATTCTCATCTCAGGTGATGTTATTTAATCATATTTACAAAGCAATAAAATACTAATCTCCTCAACAGTTAAATACTTTTCTCTTCTGCAGTGGTCATATAATCAAATTCCACGATGCCCTTTCAAACTAAAGGACTCATAAGTCTCCATATTAAGCCATTCTTCCAAAAAACTACTTATTATCTAAAAAAGTTCACAAGTCTCCATTTTAAAAACCATTTTTTCGAAAAATACTTATCTCATCTTTCTGTGGTGGAATAGATGTTCTCATATAATCTTTCATGTACATGAAGAAAACACAAATCTGCACATGTATATTAAGTCATTCTTCAAAAACCATTTAAATGACATGTATTCATATTAGATATAATGAAATGCTCTTTAAAATTATGTGTGAGCTAGCTCGCATATACAATATGTGTGAGCTTATTTGTAAATCTAATTGAATGTTGGTTTTTGTGATTAGTAACCAATTTAGATAAGAGTTTGACAATACCCTGGCAAGAAGGAATTCACTTCGTTGTATGTAGAAAACACAAATGTCCATACTACGCCATTCTCGGATAAGAAAGCAAGGAATGAAATTGAAGAAAATTTAGAAACTTTCTCTTTGCTGATGTGGGATAGAGTCTGTTCTCAAATATTCAAATGTTCAAGTTCAAAATTAGGTCTTCATCATGATCTAACCTTAAATAAGTTTGAATGTAAACCATTTAAGACAATGATAAACTTATCTAGGGGTTCGATATATTTCAAAATAATTGATCAAAGCATTGAATATAAAAAACTAAACTAAAAATTTGAGAAAACAAAAATTTGATAAAAGTAAAAAATATACATTTATGAATCATCCCGAATGAACACATCCTTCCCAAATCTGGGTGCTTCCTCCACAATCCTAGTCTCCCTCCCAAGCACACTCTCAGGTACTCTTTTCTCCACATTAGCCTATATAACACATTTCAAATTTGAAAACTTGAAAAATTAAATTTAAATGATTATAACACATTAAATTTAAATGATTTTAAGACATTAAATGATACCTGTGAACTCCCACCTTCTTCAAACTCTCCCAATGAGAATTAAGAGAAGCCTGCCCAAATAGTAGGAAATAGAATAGGAATCTGTGAACAACACAATTATGAACTAAATCTAGGATTCAATGTGTTCACAATTATACAAAATTATAAATGTTGTTGATCTCTTATTCAAAAGAGTGGAGATTGAACAACTATTAGAAAATACATACCTGATTCAACCCATCCAAATTTAGACTTGTCGAATCAAGTTCTCTACTTACTGGAGATTCATTTAATATATCTCCAAACTACAATTAATGGTAATAACAACTCGATTTAGATACAATGATATCCAAATCTAGAATTAGAAGTAAACTATCAAAAAATGCATCAAAAAATTAACTAGAACACATACCAATCCGCGGTTCGGGTCATCATTCTGAATGAGCTTCTTCCAACCATCCTGACAAAATTTTGCATACTCCAAAACATCTTCTGCTGACATTGTATCTAACTCCGCATCTGTTTTATAAACAAATGTGGCTCGGGAATTGGATTCTGCTCACTGATGGTTCATGCCAACACCAACACCAACACCATAAAAAATCACTTACAAATTTTCCCCAATTGCATTCTTGGTCTCTTTGCCAACCTTTGATGTAGCTTGCAACTCTGAAAGTGAAGAAAATTCTCCTGTTGGGCGAGGTACTAAAGGTTGTGGAGGCCTCAACAATTCCGCACTTCGATATGACCCTTTGCGATCATATGTATGTATTTACCAGTCCCATAATATTTGGACAGTAGAATAGTATAATTAGGGTGCATGTGTAAGAAAAACTCTACAAAAAAATGTCTTGCAAAATAGCGTGGAACCTCATCATTCCACAGCAATTTCCTATATGCCGCCAAAAATCTGTTATACATATGTCCTTCAATGTCAGGGTGCTTAAAATATTTCACCTTCAACATCTTCCGCTTTGGGCCCTATTTGAAATTGAACATCGAAATGACGTCTTCTTTTGAAAATCTATTTTTAACTACCTCCTGTTTATTAGGGCCCATCACCTCTGACTTTCGCCACCTCATTAGATCGACAAAACTGTTAGTGGTTGACCCCATCTTTTAATATGCGTCCATAAAGTTTTCCAATGAATGAAAAACAATTTGGAAGATTTGTTTACTCTCCTGAGGGAGTTCCAAGACCACCAAATCATTTTCCAACCTCCTTTTAACACCTGAGCATCGCTCAAGCATCATTGCTTCAGTAATCCCTTCGCAGGGAAGTTCATCACCAACATCTAAAGGATAGGTGGACGTAGGCATGTAATCTTCTATTTCTTGATAATGCAGCCTCCTAAATCCACCTTCACCCTCTGCACCGACATTTGAATCTTCGTGACAACCACTCTCTCTTTCATCGCCATCCTTTGCTCTAAACTCATTGTCTACACACACATTTGAAAGTAATTACAACATTTAACTTCACATAAATTTAAATACACAAAAATACAACAAAAATAAACAAAATCAAAGAAAATTACCAAGAATATTCTCTTGTTTTGAGGTATTCCCTACATTCTTAGGTGTAGGAGTATCAATGCACAACCTATCTTAGAAGGTTGCATCCATACCACTTGCTCGAGCAAGTTCTGCAGTTGATCTATTCACAGACTCATTTGAATATCCCTTCTGATGAGATTGTTGTTGGTCACTCAGAGTGTCAGTCGAAGAATGAGTTCTTGTTCTTCCTTCTTGGGATAACCTAGAGTGTTTACAAGGAATGTTTGGAGAATCCCGTGTCAACATCTCTCTTCAATATCTATCCACAATGCAGAATTTATCAATAAAAATGCAGAGATGTACCCAAGTTCAAGAAATTGAAAACGCAGAGAGAAATCAAAGTTTTAATCAATCAAGTCGCAAAGGTACTCATTCATAAGAAGGCTCAAAGACTAAACATTCATCCATGAATCAATCAACTCAAAGATAAGTAAGGGATAGATAATAGGGAAAATTCTTATCCTTCACTCATCATCCATGCATAGAAAAGCAGGGCATTTGAATCTATAGGTCTTTAAACACCGAAGTGACGACCGTTGATTTGGCTCATGGCCGACTACTTAGGCACATAATGATGACTAAAGGGATAAGGGACATAATATGAAACCACAATCTTTTCATAATAATCAATAAAACCCACACATAGAAGTCATTGAAATTAGAATTTGGTTTCCCCAAGGGAAATCAATTCAAAATAACAACAAACAAGGGGATTCATTAAAAGTTCCCTATCGTTGGATCCACTAAAAAATCATATTAGAATATTTCTATAAGATTCCTTAAAAGTTTTCTATGGTTGGATCCACAAAGACCACATATAATGCAATGCATTAGAATCCCCAAAACAAAGAGTTTAATATTCATAACCTCACACACTCACTAATAACATCAACATGTTTTAATCATGATGAGGTGAAGGTATTACATGAACATGGATTATATTCCATTGCTTTAAACTTCCCATTAACATTGTTTAAATGTCATTGAGTTTTTATACTAATTCCTTTATTGTCATGTTACATGGGATGGGTTTGAGGGTTGTTCATATTCCTAATATAAATTAAGATGAGGTGGAGGAAATGTAATATTTGTGAGGCTTAGTTGGAGTTAGAAATCTACATAGTCATATAAGGTGGAAATTCATGTTGATTGAGAGCAATCATGACAATAATTTCAAATGTAAGTGCATCATAAATTATTGTAAACATAGTAATGTGAGTTTTAATGGTATATATATTTTGAAGAAGATGCAATTGAGTGATTCTTAATTGTCACAAAATTTATGGTGCTAATGAGGTCTATTTCTACAAATAGTAATGTGAGTTTTAATGGCATATATATTTTGAAGAAGATGCAATTGAGTGAGTCTTAATTGTCAAAAAATTAATGGTTCCAAATGGTAATGTCTACAATCGTGCTAATGGAGTAGTTTAGGTGATATTCTTTGATAATATAGAAAATGCTATACATAACTGTGAAATATTTTATGGTCACCGAAAGTTACATAAAGGGACCTAATTTTACTATAAACTAAGGGATTTCCACTAAGGGATTTATACCTAATTGTTACATAAATGAACCATATTTCCACTAAGGTCCATTTCTTAACTATAAACTCCCTAACTCCCTTGCTTGATATAGTTTTGAGTTTATCTGTTGTTGATTATTAAACCTAACATCATATCCCTCCATGTCCAAAGTTTCACAAACAACAACAACAATATAGGACACAATAAAGTAATATGTGATTATCAAATAAAGTAGTTTTAAGTCATCTTCAATTTTTAAGAATTCAGTCAGTTGCTGACTTAAACACCAAGCATATTACATTAAATGTTGATCGGATAAATTTCAATGAAAAACCAAATCTACACAAGTGTATATATTCTACAGGTTGAGGGAATGACTACAGTGAATATACTACCTATGTTTCACATTTTGTTTTCTATTTGTTGTGCTATATTAATGCAGATTTTCCATATCATATTACAATGTAACATGTCATAACATATATTACTATATAACATATTACATTGTAATTATATGTTACATTGTAACATATTATTTCCTAGTATCCTTGTCACACCTCGAGAATCAAATGTTCATAAGGTTTGACTTTTGGAAGTTCTTGACAAATACAATGCACCGACAATTTAAAGATTTTAGGGGTATTGGGTCATTCAGGTACCAATATCTCTTGATCCATATGTTAATCCATCAAAAATACTCACATCAAGGTTATTTTAATTCAAGGACGATGAATCACCATCCAACATGTTGCTCTCCCAAACATTGAGTGGTTACCTGTGGTATGAGAACAAGTCACCAGTGAAGGTTTTTTGCAGTTTGTAAACTCTTTTATGTCTAAATTAGAATTTATTATCCACAATGAAGTATTCGTTATAATTATTCCTTTAGTCAAAGGGTCACTACAATTGCAAAACAACATCAGAGTGGGAGACTAAATATGTATGTTTATAAATTATTTATTAATGTCCAAATATGTATGTTTATAATATATTTATTAAATTTAAATATGTATGTTTAGATTTTTTTCCATTGTATGTATATTACTCCTCCATTGTACTCTAATATTACATATGTAAAAATGGAATTATAAATTTAATTCCTACAAATTTGTAATTTTTATAAAATAAAAAAAGTTTGAAATAAAAACATGAACAATTTTAAATTTTTATGAAATTTTTATAAACTACAAAATGTTTGAAATGAATGTGACTTGGCAGAGGTGATCATTCACAGTGCAGAGTTTATCAATAAAAAGGCAGAGATGTACCCAATTTCAAGAAATTAAAAACACAGAGAGAAATTAGAGTTTTAATCAATCACACTACAGAGGTACTCGTTCATAAGAAGGCACAAAGACTAAACATTCATACATGAATCAATCAACTCAAAGATAAGTAAGGGATAGACATAAGAACAATTTCTTATCCTTCACTCATCATCCATGCATAGAAAAGCAGGGCATTTGAATCTATAGGTCTTTAAACACCGAAGTGACGACCGTCAATTCGGCTCTTAGTCGACTGCTCAGGCACAGACTAATGACTAAAGGGATAAGGGACGGAAGATAAAAACACAATATTTTGATAATAATCAATAAAACCCACACAAAGAATTCATTGAAATCAAAATTTGGGTTCGCTAAGGGATTGTCATTCAACTCAAAGGTTTATCATTCACAATGCAAAGTTTATCAATAAAAATGCAGAGATGTACCCAAGTTCAAGCAATTAAAAATGCAGAGAGAAATCGAAGTTTTAATCAATCAAGTCGCAGAGGTACTCGTTCATAAGAAGGTGCAAAGACTAAACATTCAACAATGAATCAATCAACTCAAAGATAAGTAAAGGGATAGACAACAGGGAAAATTCTTATCCTTCACTCATCATCCATACACAAAAAAGCAGGGAATTTGAATCTATAGGTCTTTAAACACTGAAGTGACAACCGTCGATTCGGCTCTTGGCCCAATTCTCAGGCATAGACTGATGACTAAAGGGATAAGGTACAAAATATAAAACCACAATCTTTTCATAATAATCAATAAAACCCACACATCGAAGTCATTGAAATCAGATATTGGGTTTGCCAAGGGAAATCAATTCAGTAAAACAACAAGCAAGGGGGTTACAGATACAAGTTAATAATTTATTAATGGTAGGAATGAGTGATATATATTTTGAAGAAGATGCAATTGAGTGATTCTTAATTGTCACAAAAATTATGGTGGTAATGAAGCCTATTTCTACAAATAGTAATGTGAGTTTTAATGGCATATATATTTTGAAGAAGATGCAATTGAGTGAGTCTTAATTGTCACAAAATTAATGGTCCCAATGGTAATGTCTACAATGATTCTAATGGAGTATTTTAGGTGATATTCTTACATTATATTTGTGATCTAGAAAATTCTTTTCTAGGATGTTTTGTTTTGAAATTCGATCATTCAATATATTTTCCATATTTTCCAATATATTATCTATATTTTCCAACATGCATAGTTTACTTGTTATAGTGTATAATATATTATGGTTGGCTGAGATACTTCATAGGATATTCTTGATAAATATGATAAATATTTGAGTGAGTTAAAGTTTAAATATTTAATAATAATATTGTTTTTATATAAAGCATGTCATTATTTCTAATTCTAAGACTTTGCAAAAATGGTGATATTTTGAAAGGGGCATACAAAGAAGTTGAAAATAATGGTAGAAGTGCACTATTGAGGGTATTACTACTATGATAAAAGCAAGTAGAACATGAATACAACAGGTATGTATGTGAGACATGATACGCCTTATTAAGATAAGAGCTAGTATTGAGTGCAAGTAAGTGTTAAGAACCAAATATCAATATAGCATAGAAAAACCTCAGAAAAAGTACTCAACGCCTTGAAAAAGAGATAATTTCAGATAATAAGACTCTTCGAGGGGGAAACCTCCTTTTACCCCACTTAAATGTTCAAGTACAAGATGATTCAAAATGAAAATGTTATCTTGGTATATATAGGAGACTAGGAGGTATAATTACAACTAATGGCCTAAATCCGACATAAATAAAATAACATTACTAATATAATATGCCCCAATTAAGGGGTAATGAGACAATATTAGGGCTTAACATGCCCCTCCCCTTGAGACAAGTATTGTCCGCAACACTTGAGTAACTCTAGATGCTTATGTATAAAAGACTCATCTTCCCAAGTGGAATCTTCAGCCGGTAGTTTCCTCCATTTAATGAGATACTCCGAAATGGATCTATTCCTCAGCTGGCGAATTCTTGTGTCAGTGATGGATTTAGGATCCAATATGATTTTTCCTTCCTCATCAAGTTTTGGAAATATAGTTTGAAATGGTATCTTGTTGCCTATAACCTTCTTTAAACATGAAACATGGAAAACTGGGTGTACTTGTGAAGATGCAGGCAACTCCAATTTGTATGCCATAGTTTTTGCAACACCTTATAAAGGCCATAGTACTTTGGTGATAATTTATTATCCTTCTTGGATTGCTTGAGGGAAATCTGTTTGTATGGTTGTAGTCTTAAAAACTTCCAATCCCCTACTTCAAAACTTCTTTCACTACGATTTTGATCTGCTTGTTGTTTCATGCGATTATGTGCCATGGTCAGGTTTTCCTTTAAGATTTGGAGAAATTCTTGTTGATTCTCGATGTGATCTTCCACTGCTTGAACCTTAGATTTTTCTTTTAGAGAAGAAGTGATGGAAGGAGGGGGTATCCATAGAGTGCCATAAATGGTGTCATTTTTGTTGCAGTATGAAATGAAGTGTTATACCACCATTTTGCCAAGGGTAACCATTTGAACCATTATGTTTGTTTATCAGAGACAAAGCAACGAAGGTAGCCTTCTAGACATTTGTTCACTATCTCGGTTTGTCCATCATATTGAGGATGATAGGATGAGCTATGAGCCAATTGAGTACCCAAACAAGAAAATAATTCTATCCAAAAATTTCCAGTGAAGATGGGATCTCTGTCACTTACAATAATCTTTGGGCTGCAATGTAGCTTTTGAACTGTCTGCATGAATGCGGTGGCAACTGTACTAGATTTGAAGGGATGAGAGAGTGCACAAAAGTGTGTGTACTTGGTCAGTCTATCAACAATCACCATGATGACACTCTTTCCTTCAGACTTTGGTAACCCTGTGATGAAATCCATGGAAACCTCCTCCCAGCGCTGACTTAGGATGGATAATGGTTGTAAAAGACCTGGGGTATTAATTGTTTCCATCTTATTTTGTTGGCAAACCAAAAATTCTTCCACAAACCTTTGAACATCAGTTTTAAGGCCATCCCAAAAAAAATCCTTCTTGACTCTATGGTAGGTTTTCAAAAATCCTAAGTGCCCTCCTACTGGAGAGGTGTGCAATTCCAATAGTACTTTTTGTTTGAGTTGGGAGTTCTTACATAAATATAAGCTATATTTGTACCATAGTGAATCATTTTTCCATGTAAATGTATCTAATGCACTGGAATCCTGTTGCAACCTTTGAATGAGAGTCCACACTTTTTTGTCATTCTTCCATTCACCCCTTACTTCTATTATGCAATTGGGTTGGATGATCGAGATAGCACAAAGAAAGGCCTCAACATCTTCATCCTTTCTTGAGAGTGCATCTGCCACAACATTTTGCTTCCCCTTTTTATAGACGATTTCAAAATCATAACCCAATATCTTGGTTACCCATTTTTTTTGTTCTTCTGAAGATAGTCTTTGTTCCAAGAAGTATTGAAGACTATCATGATTTGTTTTGACCTTGAAGTGCCTACCTATTAGGTAAGGATGCCATTTCTTCAATGCATGTAGTATTTCCATCATTTCCTTCTCATAAATAGGTTTATGTAAGTCCTTTCCCTTGAGTGGTCGAATTTCAAAAGCTAGGGGCCTTCCATCTTGCATTAGGACAACACCAATTCCATTTCCCGAGGCATCACATTCCACAATAAAGTTTTTTGTGAAGTCGAGAGTGGTCAAGACAGGAGCTTTGCACATCACTTCTTTAAGTTGTTCAAAACATTTAGTTTCCTTTGGAGTCCATGAAAAAGCATCCTTCTTAGTTAGTGTTGTTAAAGGTGCTGCTATTCTTCCATAGTTCTAAAGAAACTTGTGGTAGTAACCTGTCAAACCCAAAAATCCTCTAAGATTCTTCAATGTTTTGGGAATCGGCTAGTCCATCATGGCCTTAATCTTGTTAGGGTCTACCTTGATACCTTCATGAGATACAGTATGACCCAAATACTCTACCTCCTTTACTCCAAAGAAACATTTGGATGGTTTGGCATATAGTTGTTTCTCCTTTAGTAGTTGTAGCACCTTGTCAACATGTCGCACATGATCCTCCCAAGACTTGCTATAGATTAGTATATCATCAAAAAATACTAACACAAATTTTCGAAGGAA
>JASDQU010108228.1:149354-159723 GCA_032191745.1 Picea mariana | reverse complement strand
AACATTCATATGGTGGACAAACAAGAACTACCATAAAGGGGGCAAGCTCTGATAACAAATGAAGGGGGCAGAAGCACAAAAAACACAAAAATAACAAAAATAATTGTATTGTTGAATGATCAATATGATTGCATTTGCCTTGTATTTATACAGGCTTTGGAAGTCTCTGGAGAATCGAGAAAGTTCTCGTAGGGAAATATCTGGAACTATCAGTGGATGTCGATGGAGCTCTCTCGAAGTTTGGTGGTTGTTGGTAGGTAGAAATTAATACCTCCAACACTCCCCCCCTTTTGCAGTCTCCATTAATCACAACATTGTCTCAGAGTTTATCCAGAGTAGAAATTTGTTTCAAGGAAATGGTGTCAAGAATCAGACCACAAGTGGGATCTTCTTCCATTCCAAGATTTTGGAAAATAACTTCCACATTTTCAGATTGCGCCTGAAAATCCCATATGTATCCCAGCCATAAATACTGTACAAAGTCTGCAAATCTATGTTCCTAGTTGACAGAGGCACAAAGACGTTAAGCGATTCCAGCTACACGCAAGTTCAAGCCACACTGAATGTGAGAGAATATGTGGATCCTTTCTGAAGATTTATCTATTGGCTGATCTGGGCCTCGTTGCCCAACCTCATGACATGCTTTCCTTCAAGAATGACCAAGTACATGTTGCCCTGCTTCTACCCCTCATTTATGTATTCCACCATGCCATCAATATTCCACCCGGGCAAAGAATCTATATTGCTTTCCTGTGATGTTCTATTCTCGATCTCTTATAATAACTGCTCTGGTAAGGTTTCCATTCTATCTTGCGTCCGATCGATGCTCTGTTATAACCTTGACTCCTTACCTGCAAGCTCCAATGTCATCCGCCTACCACTCCTCACTGGTAAACAATGCCTGAACGAATTTGGTGAGTAATCCTCACAATGTTAACACGACTCTTCAGCTCTCACAACAAAGCTCTCCTCAGCATCATGCGGGACCTCCTCCACTACTGGGAAACTCCTCTTAGGATCCTGGGACCTCCCACAAGGGAGCTATCCCAATCCTGTGATCTGATACCAAATGAAGGACAAAACCAAAGGAACACAACAAAATAACACACAACGAATTCTTATTGCTCAATTTTAATGATATGCTTACATCGTCATGTTTTTATAGACAGTTTGGAAGAGTCTATAAGGTCTAGAGCATTTACGATGAATTGTCGGTGGAATGTTCTGAAGCATTCATGAAAGGTGGTGAAAGATGGTGGAGGAACAATAGTTGGTATTTGAGTGGAAGGTTCTCTTTTTAATGTGGTATATAGAAATTAATGTCTTCCAACATTGATCTCATCTTGGATCATGGGTGAATGCAGCACCTGGTCCCAATCTTGAGAGCCAACGAGAACAATGTTGGGAAAGAGAAGTTCTCTTGTTCACCCCTATCTTACGTGGAGCCTCTCACGTCCAAAGAGGTTCCTAGAGAAATCGAATTTGGTTCACATGTTCTTACACCTACGCCAAACAAATTCTCCTGCAAATTCTATATCCTTTCGTACCATACCCCCTGAGCATGTCACTTAGCATCACCAGGTCTGGCACCCCAGATTGTATCGTCATTCTAATCTCTCCCAAAGGAGCAATCAATTTGATCATGTTAGAACTTTGTGTCATTCAATGCCTCTCGTTCATAGAGTGGTGGTGAATCCTTTCAAAGTGCCTCTTGTTCATATCTCGTCGTTTGGTTGCTGTGTTTTATGCTGTTGCATTTAGAGGGTGATCCCCATCTATTTATGTTAGAGATAATGCTCACATTAATTATGTGTGTTAAGTTTGGGGTTTGGCTTGAGGTTTTGTAGGAGACTGTTGAGATATTCTCTCAACTTAAATCTCCAAGATTAGAATTAGTTGGATCTCACTCCAACTATATATACATGTAATGTATATGTGTGAGAAGGTAATACAAACTATTATTTTGTGTGAGTTAATTGTGCAATGGATTCTCTATCAATTTATAATTATTTCAATCATGGTTTTCCGATCTTGAGAAGGTGGTTGGTTGAGCTTTCCAGCCATTGAATGATTCACCCACCCCTAGATTAACACTATTTTCTGCATCTTTTGTTGCATTGACCGGTTCTTCTCTTTTGAATGCCAAGAGAGAAAAGGTAGGGCCATCTCGACTATAATTCCATTAAGAGTATGCCTTTTCTAGTGCTTTGTACATCAATTCATTTCAAGAATTCCATCACCCACCCCTCAGCCTTGGCTTGGGATGGATGGAGTAATTTATTGGTTTGGTTCTCTATACAAGATGATGGATGATTATGCTCATGTCATTGTGGTTTCATTCTGCCATCTATTGGTGGATTCGCTCTCTCTACCAGAAGCATAAATGGGGATGGATATGAGGAATTGGGTCACTTGGTCAAGGAACCAAGCTCACTCTGGTAAGTTTGGTAAAATAAATCAGATTTCGTTTATTTTATAATGTGGCGAATCATGATCGATGCTTTACTGAATGCTACTTACCAGCCAAAGCCTATTCATATTCCTAAAAACAAAGGACCTTACATAAAATAAACGCTAATTATCATTCATGAAAAAAAAATATGCACAAGCAAGTGAAAGAGAACTACCCGCAAAAGGCGGGTGAAAGCTACCTAGCTTCCCCACCCCCTAGGTAGGCCAGGTAAGGCTTTTTCTTAGGTGTCTTACCTAAGTGACTGACGTAGGATTCTGCATTCTTTCTTTCATCTCATATTATTGTAGGGGATTCAGTCTGTTAAGCATTTCCTTCCGTGAAGGTCTGACCTGAGCCCTTAGGTCCTGGTCTTATGGGGATCCTTCCTTCCAACCAATCATGTATTATCCCGACTAAACTAATGCATGTTAGAGGGTCTTATCTTCTTCTGGTCTTTGACCTTAATGAATGGTGGGTAGATATCAACCCTTTTCTTACCAACTGACCGTAGGAGCTAGCTATTAGGTAGGTAGGTCCATTACCTTTGTATGTAGGTCTTGGTCCTGGTATCTAATGAATTATTGGTATTCAAATGCATGTGGGTTTGATGAAAGAATGGTTGGAGAATAAATAAGTTCCTTTCATTCCCATTTATTGATGTGTTATATTCATTGGGGAATCAACTTCTCATTGGTGCTGGAACGGTTGGTTTGTTACAAGACATACGAGGTGGGGTGTGGATATATACACATGCATTTACCAGTCGCAGAGGAGAGGAGAATAAGGCATGGGGTCCGTGCACATCAAGAAAGTAGGGGGTGAAGACTTTCCTAGGAAGGACTTCTTACAGAAAGTAAGGCATTATAAGGATTGTTCGGGTCTTCGCGAGTGAAAGAAAGAAAAATATCAAGCCCCATTATTCTCTTTGTTGCCTTGTGAGCCAAAGGAAAATAATGAAATGAGTCCTATCCGTCAATGCCTTAATAATGAGTCATTCCCATCACGGTCAAGCGAGTAAGGGCCTCACACTACACTAATCCACAACGCATTCATTCCCTCCTATACATTGGAAGCAGTCGATCAATGTGGGTGGGGTGGCGGTTCTCTATTCATTGTGTAGCTGATTTTATAGCATCGAGGATGAAACTAGAAAAAAAAAACATAGAATCTACCATGATCGGAGCAACATTGAAGGTCGAATTAGCCCACTCTTATTAGGCTTCCCTGGCTTGACTAAAATCATGGATGTCACCAGGAAATTCAGGTCTGCCTTACGTTATTTAGAGTTGTGTTCACTCAAATAATGACTATCCAAGATACAATAATGGTGCGCCCACACCAAAGCTAGTTTTCTTCTTGCATGTGCACTCAATATAGCCTCATGTGTGCTCCATGAGATAGAGTTTATCAACTAGTCAAAATTTTGAGAAGATTTCTGCTCGATTGCACCATCCATGATGAAAAGTAATTAAGGCCCCCATTTCTAATGACTAGCATCCTTCTCCCCATGGTCATTGATGTCACACTTCCTAAACTACACCAATGGATAACAACTGCAACCTTGCCCACTTTTGGCCATTTCACCCCCTAACTCATACTCCTTCACTATAGTGCCACAGATGAAGACTCACATTGCTAGGAAGTGGAACTCTGCACAATTGCATATGGAACTTTTCATTTTCCTTGCAGTCCTGATATTCTTAGGTTTCTCAACAATGTTGTAGAGGTGTTAAGGGATCGTGTTGAATGGATATTACTTGAAGATTATTGTATTGTGAAGGATTTTGGTACTAAAAGGCCATATTTCAAATTACATCGCATTTGATTGTCTATAAGACCCTTTTAAGTTGGGTCGACAATACTAGAAAAGTAATATTGAGAGTTATTTGACAATTAAGCATAGCAAGCAGTTTAGTCTATTGACCAGAGTACTCACTATATTTTGATGATCCGGGCCTAGAAATCTTCCAATATGCTGCCAAAAGAATTGAGCACATAAATTATGGTCATCTAAAATCTAATATAACAACCACATCAACTCCAAATTGGGTGTCCAAAGGTGCCAACTCTTCCTTTGAGTTGTAACTACCAAAATGACACCTTTCTCAGTTCCCTACCTTTCTCAAGCCCAAGCGATTAAAGAAGAAGCTCTCACAAGTCACTCAGGGAGAGACAACTCAAGAGTCATTGACACTTCCACCACTACAAAACCTTACTAATAGAAGATCCCAAGGAACCAGGTAACCAACCAGACTACACAACCACATGACACCAACTAGATTTTACAACCATATGCCACCAACTAACCCTAGTGGATGTTGCCACAAAAAAAGAAAAACCACAACAACATTCATAACAATAAAATCCTTGTAAACAACCACAATTACAAAACACAGTCACAATTACAATAAAGGGTTAACTCCCCCATGACCTTGAACACACCCAAAAACACCACACTAGACATCAAACACCTTTTATATAATGATACCAATAACACAACCATATAATGATACCAATAACACAACCATTGAAGAAGAATTTGTCCATGACCCTCCCTTAAATCATTGCGAATCAAATTTTTGATGATGTGTTGCACAACACCTTCCCTAAGGGTTTCTTCACTCCACTAACCTAGAAGACTCATGCTCTACACTCAATTACACTTTTTCTAACATATTTTTTATTGCGTCATGTCCAAGTATAACCTCATGCACCCAACAACACTAGTTTACTAGCACCACCACAATTCATACAACAAAATCCCATGTCACGTCATTCTTGGTCGACCCCAAGCAGTGGCTATGGAGTGACTTAACTAAATTATTGTTGGCATTGCCCCTTTTCTATTGCTTCCCCTTCGACCCTGCCTTCAATGGCCATCATCTTTTCACTCGACCCTTCAAGTCTTTTTTTCCTTTATCTCTCCTTCTTCATTGAGAAGATAAATTTGCTAAAGTTAGTCCATTTTGATGCAAGTTTAGGCATTGCCATCACACTCCAAGATATTCTTTCACCCCAACAACTTTGTATCACGTGGGAGGCCATATCTAAGTGTGCTAGTTTATGGTGATATTACCTTGTCATGCATCACCAACTATGACAACCTGAGAAAGATTCCTTGCATCTTCAAGAGTCGCTCGTTTCCATTGAGCACCAAATTACTAAGATTAGGGATTGATAACAAGTAGTCCCCTCTATTACCTCAAGTACCTAAGAAAAAGTAGGAATTTCTTTTTGTTTCGGAGAAGAATAACTTTTTATAACCTTTAACATAAATTACATATATAATATGAGACGGAAGGCGAGGAAGTTAGCTCACTCGCCCGACCTAGAAAAAACAAGAACTTATTGCTCGAACTTCCTGAATAAACTTTGTTTCCTTTATAAATCTCCCCCTGCTACTTCAAAATCTCATTTTTTCGGTTTGGGAGCATTTGTCTCATCTCTAGCTATTGGATCTGGTTTTCCAATATTTGATGCAATCATTTTTTGATCCATTTGAATCGCTTAGACTCACTATTGATACTGTCTGGGGTTGGTGAGACATCATTTCCAAGAACCATTGAACCATTTAAGGGAACTATTTCTCCCGCAGTAGCTAATTCTCTATCATTAAACCAATATCACAGATCAACTAATATACGTACGTAGCTATCTATAGTAGCGATTGTAACACCTATATTCTTCTCATGGTAGGTATAGAATGGGATAAATCCATTTCTTGTAGGGTATGGGAGGATTATGAATCAACATGGAGTAAAGCCCAAGTTGTAGAAAGATGAATCAGAGCGTTTTTACTCAGAGTAAAACCCCAATATATACTCTTCCGAACAAAAGAGTTGGCCATTTTGAGTCGCTCCCATACCCTGCGACTTATTAACCTATGATTTATGACACTACTTTAAGGAAAAGAGGGATACACCCTGTGATTTCTCTCTCTTATAGTTTTCAATTAAATGGGTTTTTATGGGTATAGGCATATTTCCTAGCAATGACCGATCAACATTATTATCTAGAAATAAATTGAATCCTCGCTTACTACTTATATAGGGGTGGGTACCACTATTGAAAAACAAACTAATTTAGTTTAGATGGGTAGGCGGAAGCACCGAATAGAGACATAGATAGAAGATTCCATTCTTCCCCACCCGACTTTCTTAGAAACATTACAAGATAGTGGTCCTCATTTATTATTCCATTTCTCTATTCTTGACTAGTTATTAATCACTATTAATTAAAGCATTCAGGAAAGCAATCTATCAAAGATTTGTTGTTTGAATCTCGTGCTTCATATGAGTGAAAAGTGAGGCTCAAAATTCCTGACATCCAGTCAAGTTGGGTTTAAGGAGCGGGGTGAAAGCATTTATTTATTCCCCCATGGGTTGCCCGATTAGAGGTGCTCCCACGAAATGAGAAGGAAATCACAACCTGGGTTAAAAAGTGATTTGTGGAAGATGATTACATGCCCTTGTTCCTGCCAGTAATGGTAGCTTAAACCCTTATACTCGGGGCTTACCTGGGATGGAAGTAGAAAGAATGAGTAGCTACACAGAGAAGGTACTATGGAACATGGAGAAGGTACTATGGAAGAAGCAAAAGCTTAAGAGAGGGAAGGGCAGGGCGAGATTTGAAGCGGGGTGCAATAATCAAGAGGTGGTGGCTAAACAGGGTCTGGGAGATTAATAGAGAAGTTGAAGCGATGCGATGGCACATTGAGGAACAAGGGATCATGGAGGTATGACTGAACCAGTTGGAAAGGTTGCGTAGACGCGGGGAGAAAGCTAGCCAGTGGTTAAGAGAGTGAGGATTGGTAGTATAGAGAATCCCAATAAGAGGAATGGAGAAAGATGGGTTGTCCAGAGGATTAGGAGGATCGGTAGATAGATGAACCTATTCATATTGATGGATCAGAGACATTACAGTGGGAAATTGCACCTAGGGAAATTTCTAATCATTCGACGGGAAAGGCCATGATCATTGAGGCACAAGAAGGTGATGCACTCAACGATGTGTCCTGGCTGTTTGAGGAGAAAGGAATAGGAGTATCAAACATGATACAACCTAGAAGCAGTGGAGATATCCCAACACAATCATCACCCCTTGCACAACTTTAGATAACTTAGGTAATCACTATTCTTTTGTCTAGTTTTTATTTGAGAATGCAACCTAAGAGTAGTTCTGATAGTAATAGTGTCGAACAACAGAGTATAGGAGATGTAGTTTTTCATTCATTTTCAGTCTAAGTAAAGTGGTGGAGCGAGTTTGATTAGTCAGTTAGGCCCACAAGGATTCATTCTTTTACGTGCTTATACTGGCGGCATGGATGGAGTGACGATTAGTTCAATGTTGTGGCTTCCTGAGTTATCACAGAGGGATGATAATTACGTAGAACAACACTAGTTGTTGTGTGAATCAATATGGAAAGTGAAGAGAACTACTGTTTCAGATGTGAAGCTTGTGGAGTTCCAAACCACATTGCAGGGGAGGGATCTATAGTGGTATATTCAATTTTTATAGACTAATCCCTAGGGTGCAGCCACAACCTTGGATGAAATAAAGACATGCTTCATAGCTAATTTTAAGATGTCGAATTCAGAACAAAAAAGTTGTGCAAAGCTAAAGGATATAAAGCAGATGATTGGAAAAAGTGCTTAGGAGTATGATCAGAAGTTTCGCAACCTGATCACCATATTGGCATAACCTATCCATGAGACCCAACACAAGAAGTGGTTTCTTCAGGGACTTCTTCCCTTGACTAGAGTGTCATTGATGCAGCATAAGTGGACTACTCAGCGATAAGCTCTGGCATAGGCTATAAAGAGAGAATATATGAATGGGTATCCAGAGACAATGTGAGCAACTATGCCTTCGAGTAGCGCAACTCCCGAGCTGGCATAGTTCTAGTCCCAACTGTCAACTTTGGCAGAACCAATACAAGAGATGAACCGATCCAAGGTAAAAAGAGAAAAGGTGTGGTGCATAATCTGCAAGGTGGAGGGACATATTGTCAATTACTACCCCTCACTTAGGCCAAGGTTGCAGCTCCTAACCTAACTCCAACACCTACTAGCTTTCCAGGTAAACTGGCTAGGGAGTATTGTTAAATATACATGGACTATGGGAAACCCCACAGCTCTGCTTGATGCTCCAGAACTATACCTCCACCACTGCAACCCTACTATGTTACTTCTGCAGATAAAACGCCCATATTACATAGAATTTTCACGCCCTACATGCACTAACACAGAGGTTCAGAAGAAGTTCATTTTGTGTGGAAGAAGACAACATTGGTCAAGCCGAAGGAGGAGGTAAAGGTGGATATAGGGGAGGATATGGAGTAGGTTATCAAGGAGGAAGAGGTGGTGGAAAAATTGGCCCTGTGAGGTGCTACAACTGTGATGAGATAGGTCATATCTCGAGAGAATGTGCTCAACCGAAAAGGTTTAGATGCAGCCAACTGCAGAAACATAGTTCATGCGAATGAGGATTGTCCTGACTTGTTGGAAAAGTGGGAAGCCAAGACGTGGAAACACAATGTGAATCTAGTAAATTTTGAGCCCAGGACAATCTCTGAGAGCGAGGACCCTAGGATAAATGTGATAACTAGAGGGGGATCTCAAACTGATGGTGATGATGTCACCATAGGATCTACCTATATTATCAAATCCATCCCTATAGGTCTTGGGTTTGATGCTGATAAACATAATGTATATACTTTAAGGAAGCATTGGAATCATTACAAGAAGTTTTTGTTACGTAGGGAATGGTACAAGTAGCAATGATACTGCCCAGAATATCATTAACTATCTATGGTCAGGGAGGAGCATGCAAGGAGCAAAACCTAGAGTTGTTGGAGGATCAGGTTCTTTGGAGGTAGTTCAAAACCTATTAAGTTCTCTTATTCAAATTATAGATGATTAAGGTTTATTAAGAAGAATCAAATTGGCCTTTGGTGGATTTCTTGAGGAAGAAGAAGGTTTTCCTGCTTATGACCCTTTCACTGAGAGGCATGTTCAATAGTTCGAGAGAAATATGAAGCCAAAGACCAATTGAGAATTTAGGATGGATGCCCGGATCCGTGAGTATTAAATATGGGATGTCATGTTAGACCTAGGGTTTGATGTTCACATCCTTCCCAATCAATCATGGGAAATTATGGGAAGTCCACGCCTGGTGTACTCTCCCATCCAGTTGCGGCTTGAAAACCAGTATTGAATCTATCCAATTGGTCAACTATAAAATATTTCATTTAATCTTGGGACTGTTAAGAATGTGGGGAAGATTTTGAGGTGATTTAATATGTCGATGATTTCCTATCGACAATGAATAGCGACTATTGGCAATGACAATTGACTATGACTGGTGCTTATGGGCATCTATGTCTATCTGGTGGATAATTGAAAAGTTCATTAAAGTATGTAACACATATTCTCTTCTCTTCATTCCTTCCATCTATCACAAACAGGAATATTCCATTTTGTATTAGTAGAGGAAGAGGGTCGAGGGCTAGTTTCTCCATAGAGTTCGAGGTCTATTATTACCAACCAACCGAGGGAGTAATCAACCACTCATGTAGAAACACCATGTATGTGACACCCTGTTTCCCCCAGTTTGTAAATATAACTATAAATGGCCAAAAGACTATGGAAAACCTTATATGTGCGAATATTGATTTGATGGACCTTTGTTTGAAAGGTAAACAAATGTGAACCTAATTATTTACTAAGAAAATGGACAAGTGTTGCATGAATAATGGAATGGGAGTGTACTTAGAAAGACCATGAATTCTATACAAAGAAAGAGTGAAGGGGACCAAGAATGGTTGTGTTAACCTTCACCAAACTAGTGCTTACTAGATTTAATTTCTTAGGACTAGAACCGTCCTATAACCCAAAAATGAATTACAGTCAGGCTGGT
>JASDQU010108228.1:34508-49653 GCA_032191745.1 Picea mariana | reverse complement strand
TGTTTCCAAGGTGTCAACATGTATACTCCCACTGCATGAGAAATGTCTGGTTGAGTGCATACCATCACATACATCAGACTACAAACAACACTAGCATAGGGAACATGTGTTGTGTCCTCTATTTCTTCCCGTGTCTTTAGAATTTTTTCAATAGTTAGTTTTTCTCCCATAGGAATTGGTACCTTGACCGGTT
Organism: Picea mariana; assembly: GCA_032191745.1. NCBI lineage: Eukaryota > Viridiplantae > Streptophyta > Pinopsida > Pinales > Pinaceae > Picea > Picea mariana. Next base: position 49,460 of record JASDQU010108228.1, on the reverse strand, counting down.
TGCAATCTTTCATGTTGAAACACTTCAAGACTCTTTCAATGTATGTTCTCTAATTTAAGAAAATATTTCTAACTGTCCTATATCTCTTGATCTCCATTATTAGAATGAAGTTTTCTGCATCGATATCCTTCTTGTTGAACTTGGAGGATAACTGCATCTTCACCTTCTTTATGACATCCATTCTACTTCTAACCAACAACAATATACAAAGTGATCATCCTTGATTCTCACAAATCCCAAAATAAGGATGCATGTTTCAAACTTTTGGTACCACATCCTTGGTGATTTATTTAGACCATAAAGGGATATTTTCAATTTGCACACCAAGTATTTCTTTCCATTTACTGCAAATCCTTCAGGATATTTCATGTAGATTTCTTCTTCTAGGTCCGCATGTAGGAACTCAGTCTTTACATACAATTACTCTATCTCAATATAAAATAATTCAACCAGAGACATTAGTACTCTAAGGGAATTTAATTTTTCAACACAAGAGAAAATATCATCGAATTTTACTCCCTCGACTTGTGAATACCCTTTTGCTACCAATCGAGCTTTGAACTCCTCGACTTGACCTATTGGGTTCAAATTTTTCTTGAACACCCACTTGCTACCAATGATTTTCCTCCCATTATGTAGTTCAACCAAATTCCATGTCTTATTTTTTTGCAAGGATTCCATTTCGTTGACAATGGCCTCCTTCCAGAGTTGACCCTCTATCGAGTCGATTTCCTCCTTGACCAAATTGGGATCATTGTTAGTGGCATATAACACAATTGTAAAATGGAAATCAGGTGGACTATACCTTTTAGCTATTTTCTTTACTCATTCAAACCTCCTTACAACTAGAGTTGGTTGTTCCACCTCTTCATATGATTCAGTCGACTCATCTGAATCATGTTCTTCGTTCCTCAACTCAAATGCTAAATTATTTGGTTCTTTCTCCATTTGAGTCTATTAAGTCTTTCAGGTTCCTTTGAATTCCCTAAAGATCACATTTTGACTATACATTGTCTTCCTCAACACTGGATCCCAAAGCTTATATCCTTTCTTTCCATCCTTGTAACCGATGAAAATACACTTGACTGCCTTATCGTCCATCTTGTTCCTCTTTTCCTTGGGAACATACAAAAATGAATAACAAACAAAGACTTTGAGATGTGTGAGTGAAGGATTCTTACCAAACCATACCTCATGTGGGATTGATTAGACTAGTGGTGATAAAGGAGACCTATTTGCCAAATATTTTATAGTATCGACTGCCTCTGCCTAGAATTCTTGTGGAAGCCCGAAACCATTGAGCATGCTCCATTCATTTTCCATCAACGTTCTGTTCATTCTTTCAAAAAATCCATTATGATATTGTTCCAGAATATATTTGCAGAACCAAATGAATACATATTATTATCAAAATATTCTTAACACAAAATAACAGATATACAATAAAACTGGTTTCTATTCAATAAAGAAATAAGATGAAACTATAAAATGCAGTGGAAACAAGCTTGCTAGAATGGTGGTGGCTTATCTCTAAGAAGAGATGTGACAACTGCGCTCATTCACAAGAATATGATTACAATGAGGCTCTAAAGTATTTTTTTACAATAAATAGGAATGTCAAAAACCTTAGACATCCAAAAAACCTAACCCTAGGAGATGAAGCACCAAAAGTCATGTGGGTCACATTTTGGTAAGTTAGTACATCAACTTCCTGGGGTCATAACTTTTGCAAACGATCTTCGTTTTAGGCGCACGATATCCCATTGGAAAGGTCTATCCAAGGAAAATACATTTTTTTTCTATCTATCAAAGGTCATTTTGACTGTGGAGAGCCCTAAAAAACGCTGTTTAGGGCCTCAAAACGACCCTACAAGTCAGGGACCTGAAAACTAGGGAAAAAACTGCCAAACTGGAAAAATGCCAAAATGAGCTAGTTGGAATAGGTGGTAGGCCATCGACATCCATATAGAACAATCCTCCCCCCTTAGGAAGAAATGGTATCCATTTCTTTGAGTTCCCCCATCATATGAGGAAAGTTCTGTTGAATTTGGCCCAGGGTGAGCCACTTGCCTTGGTGTAGGAGCTGCCCTGCTTTGACAACTCCATAAAGCTAGATCCTTTATTGGTGAGTTCTCTTGATCTGTTTTTCCACAATATAATCACTAGATGCATGTTGTATGCAGTCGGGGTTGTTCTCTGTTGGTGTCAGCTGTTCTACTATCTCTGAGGTGTTCAATAATGGTGGGAAATGCGAACGAAGGATATCCACGTTGAACATTGGGTGCAAGACAAGGAAAAGAGGAATATTGAGCTCGAAAGCATTATCACCCACAACCTTGGTGATGGTGTATGACCCATAATGAAGAGGGAAAATCTTCTGATGGGGTCCTGTAAGGCACTTTTTCTACAAGTGCAACCAAACTTTGTCGCCCACCTGAAATTTATGTGGCACCCGATGTTGATCATGGCTCTACTTGTACTTGTCTTGGACTTCTGTAGGACATCCTTAACCTATTAGCAGATGTGTTGGATCCTCTCAATCAACCAGGTGGCTTTTTTAACTTCAGTTGGATCCGAATATGAGTCAATCGAGGTGAACGCAAGGGGTAGTGCAACATCTATGGGACCCAATGGTTGGAATCCCAACCCCACCTGAAAGGGGTTGTGGCCAGTTGAGCTATGCATGACTTGGTTGTAGCTATGATGAACATAGGGGATACTCTCATCCCATGTGCAAGGGTTCTTGGAATTACACATGCACAGAATATGCACGATCATTCAATTTACGAACATCGATCTGGGGGTGGAAGGTTGTGGATTTGGTGAGCTTGGTGTCTAGCAGTGACCAGAGGCTTGACCAGAATGTGACGAGAAATCATCTGTCCCGATATGAGACAATGGTTTGTGGTATTCTAAAATGTACCCAGACTCGTTCAAAGAAGATCTTGGTAGTGTCCTCTGCTGTGATGATCTTCTTGCAGGCATCCATAATCGCCATCTTAGAAAAGAGATCCATAACCACAAAAACACAGTCATTGCCCTGCTTGGTGGATGGGAGGCCCAACATGTAGTCCATTGAGATGGATTACCATGGCCTTTCAGAAGTAGGAAGAGGGGTGTACATTCCATGTTTCTTAGTGGCCGGTTTGGCAATCACGCAAACAGTGCAGGACCTGGTATACTTGCTAACCTCCTGTCAAAGTTTAGGCCAGTATAAATGTTTCTGCAACATTTCCATTGTCTTTTCTTCACCAAAGTGTCCTGCCACCCGATTGTAGTGGGATTCCCATATCATCTTCACTCGCTCACTTGATGGAACATAGATATGGCCCAGATGACACAACAACTCGTCCTAAAGATGGAAATTAGTGACAACTGCGTTTGCGCCCAACATTTGGTAGGTGGTGGAAAAGTATGGGACTGTCTCATAGAGTTGTATCCATCCATAGGTGTCATGGTTGAAAGAGTCTAGCACCATGGTGAGTGCCGTGACTGATGGTTTGTTGAGGTAATCAGTGATGCAGTTAGTGCTTCACATTTTATACTTGATGTTGAGGTGGAATTGCTGCAACTACGTGGACCAATTTTGATGGTGGTCATTCTACAATTGTCCTTGTGTCTACATGAATTGCAGTGGATTATGATCAATGTGGATGACTATCTCCTTCCCAAGAATGTAATATCTTCATTGGTGGCATGCTTGCACAATGGAGTACATTTCTTTGTCATAAGTAGGGTAATTACAGACAACATTTGATAGTGTCTCACTATGATAGGCCATGGGGTGGCTGTGCTGAGTGAGAATGGTGCCCACAACATAGTCTGAAGCTTCTATCTCGATCTCAAAGGGATGTTGTAGGTCCGGTAGTGAAATTACTGGGGTTGAGCACAAGTGCTACTTCAAATCATTGAATGCTTATTGTTGGGACCAACCCCACACAAATTTCACCTTACCACCACCCCTGGTTACTTGGCTGAGGGCCCATGTAATATGGGAGAATCCCAACATGAACCTATGGTAGAAATTGGCAAGGTCCAAGAATATCTAAAGCTCAGTGAGTGTGGTTGGGGCTAACTAGTCATGTATGACTTGGATTTTGGCTGGATACACATGCACGCCATGCTGATCAACGATGTATCCCAGGTAATGAACCATGTCCATGGCGAAGGAGAATTTTTCCAAGTTGGCGTAGAGCTGGTGTTGTCGCAGGGTGTGCAAAACCTATTGAATATGCTGCAAGTGTTCTGCCCAAGTCTTGCTGTAAATGAGGATGTCATCCATATACACCACTACAAAAGTATTGGTGAATGGTCACATAATATTGTCCATCATCCTCATAAAAGTGGCTGGAGAATTTGACTAACCAAAGGGAATGACCAACCATTCAAAAATACCTTCCTTTGACTTGAAGGCGATATTCTATACATCTGTCTATTCTATCGGGACCTGGTGGTAGCCAGACTTCAGATCAATATTACTGAAGTATTTTCCCCCCATGAGCTGATCAAGGAGGTCATCGGTTCGAGGAATCAGGTATCGATTTTCAAATGTGATTTTATTCAGGGCTCGATAATTAATGCAGAGTCACCAGGTTCCATCTTTCTTCTATAACAAAACGATTGGGCTCCCACAAGGTGATGCGTTGGGATGGATGTGCCCCTTGTGGAGAAGTTCTTGGATCTTCCGCTTGATATGATCATTCTCTAATAGAGAGAGGTGGTAGACTGGCCCATTGGGAAAAAATGTGTCAGGGGTCAGAGCGATGGGGTGCTTGACCTGATAGTGCAGAGGTACCCCGATAGGTGAGGAGAGGATATTTGAGTATTCTTCCACGACCTTATACACTTGCTTCTGCTGTGTGGAGAGGTCATCCGCGGAGACCCTGGATGTGGCTGCGATATTTCTCTCATTCTGAGAGTGAATTATGAAGAAGACACACTTCCCTGTCTGAGAGATGGCCTTTCTGCATTGCTTGGAAGAGATCAAGGAAATAACACTAGGTGGGACTACCTTAGGTATCCTGTACAATTTCTTGTTCAAAGTAATAATAACACTACGAGGCCTAGACTCATATACAACATGACGTTTCCATAAATATGGTTGGCCCAAAATAACATTACAAACTTCATGAAGGGAAACATCACACAATACCTCATCTTTGAAGGGATTGATGCCATATGAAAGGCGACATTTTTGGTTGACACGGATGTCAATTCCTTGGCAGAGCCATCCAATGGTGTAGGGATGCAGGTGCGGCATGGTCAGTAGGGTGAATTGCTTGAAAACCTCTGCTGAGATGAGGTTCTTATCGCTACCGTTATCAACGATTAAGTTCAGCGGGGTACCCTTCACCCACATCTGTGAATAAAAAATGTGCTCACCTTCCTCTGTCTTGTTTGGTTCACCGGGCTAGAGCTTAGTGGTAGCAACGATAACAGTCAGTTCTGCATCAATGATCCATCTTCTCCTTTCTGGTTCTGAATCAAATTCAGAACCCACATATGATTCAAAGGCTTTCACCTCAGCCACCAATGATTTCTTCGAGCAACAATCAACAATGTTATGCCAGGGGATCTTATGGAAGTCACACCACTTCCCGATATCTTTCTTTGTCTTTCCGGTGTCCTTCTTTGCTTGGGGCCTAGACTAGTTTTCCTGAGGCTATTTGTCTTTGCTTTGTCCTTTGTTCTATAGATTGGGGCCACCCTTTCCTAGCTTTTGCTGTGAGGGGTTCCCAGGCCCAAATTGTCGTGTCTTTTGTTTCAGCTTCTGCTCGATTTTGACAGCATATCGGTAGGTCGTGCCCAAGGATGAGATGTCTAGAAACTCCATTTCGGCCTGGATGTATATATGCAGACCACTGCGATACTAGAGGACCAGATGTCGCTCAAAATATTTGATACCCATCTTGGTGCGCAAGGTATGGAAGATATTTGTGAAATCAGGCATCGCTTCGTCTCTTACCTGTCGCAACATGGAAAATTTTGTGTATAGGTCCTCATAACTTCCAACAGTGTAGTATTGTTCCCTAATAAAATCCCTAAAGGACTCCTAGGTGACTGCGCCTGTAAATAATTAGGGTTCCTCTGTTTCCTTTTGCTCACATAAAATTTCCCACAAATATTTGACACGGGGGATGGATTTGAGGAGCACAAAAATTAATATTTTCTCTATTCGAGAATTTATGGACAGAGAAATACCCTTCTATTAGATTCAACCATTTGTCTATCACATCTTCATCTAGCTGACCTTCAAATATAGGAATATCGAAGTTGATTTGTACCTTGAAGGGGGCGACACCTCCGTTTGAGGGGGCGATGCCTCTCGCTCCTCTGTTGTGTGAGGGATTCCTCGAGCAACATTTTGAAGGGATATCTTGTCTCGTTGTCTTTCTTTTCTTCTTCCATGAGAGGTTGTTTGGGCATGCAAGAGCTTTTCTCCTCAATAAAAACAAGATCGAGACCCAATTCTTTGTACCTTGACCTCGGTTGGGACATGCATTAAGAATGACAAAGAGAAGACCACTCTGATACCACTGATATGGAATATATTTGTAGAATGAAATGAATACATATTATTATAAAAATATGCTTAACACAAAATAATAGATATACATGAAAACTGTTTTCTATTCAATAAGGAAATAAGTTGAAACTGTAAAATGCAATGGAAACAAGCTTGCTAGAATGGTGGCGGCTTATCTCTGAGAAGAGATGTGATGACTGTGCTCATTCATAAGAAGATGATTACACTGAGGCTCTTAAGGCCTTTTTACAATAAAAATGAATGTCAAAAACCCTAACCCTAGGAGATGAAGTGCCAAAAGTCAAGTGGGCCTCGTTTGGGTAAGTTAGTACATCAACTTCTCGGGGTTGTAACTTTTGCATACGATATTCGTTTTAGGTGCACGATAAACCCATTGGAAAGGTCTATTCGAGGACTACACAATTTCCTTCTATCTATTAAATATCATTTTGATTGTGGCGAACCCTAAAAAATGTTGTTTAGGGCCTCAAAACGACCCCGCAAGTCAGGGACCTGAAAACTAAGGAAAAATGTGCCAAACTGGAAAACTGCCAAAATGAGCCAGTTGGAATAGGTGGAAGGCCACTGAAATGCATATGGATAAGATATGGAGTATATGGTGTGCTATGCCACATTTCTTTCAAAACTACTCAAAATCCTTACCACAGAACTCACCTCCATTTCTAGTTCTCAACGCCTTGATCTTCTTATCCGTCTATTTTTCCACAAGAGATTTAAACTATTCAAACTTCTCAAAAACCTTTGATTTCTTCCTAAGGAAATGTAGCCATGTCTTCTTGGAAAAATAATCTATGAAGGAAACATAATACAAAGATCCTCCTAATGAAGGGACCGATACATGCCAAAACATGTCACTATGTATCAATTCCAAAATTTCTTTTTCCATTATAGTCCCAGATGGGAATCTCACATGGTTTTGTTCTCCATATATGCAATACTCACAAAAATTAACTCCCAAATAGCAATTTGGAAAACCTTCAACAATACATTTTCTATGCATAACTCTAAGTACTTTTTCACCAATATGTCCCATCCTTTGGTGCCATAGCATGCTCAAGTTAACTTGATGATGAGTAGTTGATTCAGTTGGAATCGAACGAGTTGAGTTGAATCGAGTCATAGTCGAGTTGAGTTCATAAACAAAAATGTTATTGCATCTAGTCAAGTTGACACTCCCTAATAAATTGTATAGGGTTCCAATCCGAACTCCTTTCATTAAGACCTTCACTCCTCTGTCTATTGTGCACTTATCTTTTTGAAATAAATTTGCACACTTTCATCACTCATTTTTCTGACATATATCATATTTCTTTCTAAACCCAGAATATGTAGCACATATGGAAGGGTTCTACTCCTCCCATCCTGTAGCATCAATTAAAATCTTCCTCGTCCAACAATTTTTGTTGTTGATTCGTCCCCCAAGAATACTTCTCCTCCTTCATATCTCTCATATTCATAGAATCAATCCTTGTGAGGCGTCATATGAAAATATGCACCCTATTCAATCAACCAAACATCATGATCAAACTGTGTACTAGTCAACACCATATACACATCTCCTCCTTTATATGGAGTAGTTTTTATCTCAGTTTACAGATCTTGGATTGATATCTATCACTTTCTACTTGAAGTATCTCTTGTAATGCTAAAATTTACTGCATTTTCAACATCTTCTCATCGACTTAACTAGGGATTTAGATATACCCTTTGACTTCAAATTTCTACTGAAGAATTTATGTTTACCTTTGTCAATCGGTTGATCTCTCACCATCAAAGAATCCTTGGTCAATACTTCCATGTTCTTCCACCTAATTTCCTCTAACAACATAGATGCAACCACGTCTTCAAGTGTTATTGTGGTTGAATTACTCATGATAGACACAAATAAGCTATCCCAAGAATCTGAAAAATAACACAAGAGACTTATAAATTTCTCCTCCTTAGTGATTTTAATATCCACAAACAATAACTGACTTATTACAATATTGAATGCATTCAAGTTCTATATTATTGAGCTCCCATCACTCATCCTCAAAAGATACAATTTCTTCTAAAGAAACAACTTGTTCACTAGGGATTTTGACTGATACAACCTTCCCAACTTGTCCCACAATTCCTTTGCCATGTCTTCACCTAATAAATTCAACAATATTGAATTTGCAAGACAGAGTAGAATCATACTCCTTTCCATCCTTTTGAGTTTCTCCCATTCTTCCTTCAACATACCCATTGGAATTATTCCAATACTCACAACTACCCACTATTATTGATATCCAAGGAGATATTCCATATTAAGCTTCCAAATCTCAAAATTATAAGCATTAAATTTTTCAATCTCTATCCTCAATCTGCTTTCCATTTCTTTTAAGAGCAAATTAAACATCACCGGCTTACAACTCCCACTGGACCTAAGTTTATCTTATATCCAATATTCGATTAACCTTTCTCTGATACGACTTGTACACAAAAAAAAATGAGCTTTGATACCACTTGTAGAGAAATAAACAGTCACACTAAACCAACTGGGAAATACAAGATAAAATTAAAGTGGAATTAATCAATGACAAACACACATAATACATAGAGATTTTACCCTAGAAACCCTTACTGGGAAAACCAACATTCCTTGAGCATCGCCTACTCTCTTTCTATCTTATTCATTCATAGAATAAAGAGTTACATGACTAACCTTGGTCCACACCTAAGACACAATCATCATCCTATTCTCTTTATTTACACAAGAACAACCTTGCAACCAATTCAACTTATGTCTACATGACACTCATGATTCTTCTAAAGATGATCCTATAAAATATTACATGATGCCATATTTATAGGATTCACTGCATGTAAAAACCTAAATCATGGTCCCAAAAAATGGTTATAGAGCCATGCATATGATTGGATGCAACCTCATGAATATTAGGATTATGTTACAATCAACTACTAGTTGAATACTAGTCAATTACCGAGTCTAATTCCAATTGGTCTTCAATCAATTTCCACTCAACCTTCTATCGATCTCCTGCTGGTTGGTATTTCTACCTTCTAGTCCATTATACCACTTGGACCTTCGACTTTTCGATTGATTACTCCAACCTTCGGCTTAACCACCGACTTGAATTCTCTGTTTAGTCGAACATTCACCTAGTCGATCCACCTCGACTAGCCAGTCGATTGACTATTTTTTCACTGCAAAGAATATAAAAACCCAACAATTATAAGCCTTATGCAAGAGTAATTCTCTCATGTTGTAAAACATGAGTGGTACCTTAGTATTTTTGGAATCCATGCTTAATTAATGTTAGAGCCATAAATTGTTTAGAACTCTAGATTAATAGGATGGACAAGAATTTTCCCATCCTCATTAGAGGTATGCAATTTAAATGTTTATGAGTTTAATTCTTGCTTGGATATGCTCTTAGTCTGAGACTTCCTCAGAGTCAATCCAATCACATTTAATAAAGGTTCTATCAAGTTGACATTTCGAGGCCATATGATCCAAATCCTATGTCTTGATGACTATGAAATATCAATTCAACCTTCCCCAAAAGATGAGGATCTTGATATTGTTGTAGATAAGCTCTTAAAAATTAAAATTTGTAAACTAACATAAATGAAAAAGTATAGATATCTTGCAAAAATAATAAATAAGATCAAAATTGAATACTGTAGTGGTTTCCTTAGTGCCTTTTGGTCTAGAGAACAATACTTTGTAGATTTACCATATGCATAAAACTACAAAGATATTCCCAAAAGCCTACTACTCACCCCATGTCTCCCATTGAACAAGAGATGTGTTAAAAGGAGATATAATATATGTTTATAAAAGGATTGATAGAGAAAATATGAAGTCCATGGGCTAATCCAACATTTTATGTAAATAAACATTCTGAACAAAAAAGAGGAAAGCCTAGACTAGGGGAGAGTTACAAAAGGATTAAAAAAACATTAATTTTTATCTATTATTCATTTCCAAATAATATCCTTGCAAATATTAAAGGATGCATTATATTCTCTAAGTTTGAATAGAAATCAAGATTTTGGCACATAAACATAAATATTAAAGATAGATTTAAAACTAGCACCTTCAACATTTTAGAAAAGGATGAAAGATATATTTGGGGATCTTCCGTCTTTGGTAATTTATATAGATGATATTATGATTTGTTCTATGTACCTAAAAGAGCACAAGAAACACTTAGAAAAATTCAATTGGAGAGTTGATGATCATGGTTTGGTTTAGTCTCCCATTACAATGGGGATAACTCAATCAAAATTTGAGTTTTTGGGTTTTATCTGAAGGAAGGACAAATCAATTTACAACCACATGTTTTACTAAATATAAAGTCTTTCCYTGATTTTATCATGAATAAAAATCAACCAMAAATATTTTGAATTATATAATAATTTTTTATCGAGGTCAAGGAAAAACATTGCTATTATCTACCAAAGACTGAAGAAGAACACAATGCCATGGAATAGGCATATTATCAAAGAAGTTCRGAACCTTGCATTACCTTAAGGTAAAGGTCAATTTATTCTTGAGAAAGGTAAAGGTCAATTTATTCTTGAGATTGACCCTTCTGATAATTGATGRGGAGATRATTTAATTGAGAAGGTAGGTGACTAAATGAAATGATATGCATGTATGCATCAAAGAACTTAAGAAATGARGAACAMAAATATCCCTTTAGCCACGAAGATATCTTGTTTGTCAAATTATCAATATAAAGGTTTCACCTTTATCTCTGTTGTAACCCTTGAGATGCTTGTGGATATGAAACTATGCCAAGACATCYATTAAATTTGATTGATTTATTTTGAATTGATYTGTCCTAAAACAAAGTGTTTAACATATTTACTTCAGGCCTTTAATTAMTTATCTTCAATACTTAAAATATCACATTTTGAGGGCATAGTTTCAATGTTTCAAACAATTAAATCTTTAAGAGATGAAATAAGCATTAAGAAGAACAAAAAATTACTGTAAAATAATGTATCTCTGGATAAATATTATTTTACCTCTCAATTAGAAGAAAATAAGTAGAATATGTATCTGAACTAATAATATAATTTGAACAAGAAAGAACAATTCGTTCCTATTCAAAAAGGTATAATAAATAAAGCACATGTCTTGTAAATACTCACAATATATTAGAGAAATCTGTAACTTTGATGATCCCTTTGCAGTTGCAATAGTAGTGGTTGTACTAAAATATCACAATTACAATAACAAATACATTGAAAAAGAATTTATGAATATGAAATCAACATAAGAGAAAAACCACATAGAACGAAACACAAATATTTTGAATCAGTCAAAGCCTGCTAAAATTTTATTAAAGATCTGTCTTTATTGGGCCAAAAGCTCCTCACCTTACATTGAATTATTATTCCTTTAATAATCAATGAGAATTTTTTTAATTCCCTGATATTTATGAATGCTAATATTTTCCTAAAAAAATGAAACTATTTCCATATTTGTCTCTTTAACATTTTTCTTGATAGATATTTCTTAGGAAAAATAATTGTTTTGGAACTGTCTCTTCATGAGAGATCTCAGTCAAGATCATGTTATTGATCAAAAACAACATTTCAATCATAACAAAGATGAGTTATCTTCTCTTTTGCATGCATATTTGAAACTCTATTATGATCTGGTCAAATCTGATCTTTATACAACATATATTCGTTTCTCATAATTAATAATTATTCATTCGGTACTTTGATAGGCTATAATAAATGAAGATTCCCTGACGTGTCGCAGATGAAAGTATATGAGTCACCATATTAACATGATTAATGATGTTCAATCATTCTGTAATCTTGATATTCTATGAGCGACAATATCTTCACATACCATGACTTGATAACTAACTGAATATTTTGTAGATGACAAAGACTTCAAGTACTAGGATCTTGGTGAAATAATTATACATGATTGTGATTAAAATGTGATAACTGATATTTGGCTGTGAAGTGTACTTTCAATATAATGAAAAGTATGAATAAGTGGCAAAATTAGACTTATCGTACCCCTTGTGTGCATACACCTGACCTTTCACACACCTTCATCTCGTGGATCTGTCATTATCACTTATTGTAGCAGGGAATGTTGTTAGTCATCGAATCAAATCACATTTACTGAACATGTGACAAGATCTTATTTGATTCAAAATGCCAGACATGAGCATTTTAATGCTTCATGAATTCACGAGTTAGCTCTTTGTTATATTTCCGAAAGGCCATCTTCGTAGTGACGTGTCGAAGCTAACATCATTCTAGATGACATGTTGAGACCAGGGAGTGCTACGTGTTACTTAGAATCGTATGAATCTTAAGATGGAAATGTCAGAAATGAATGCCACATGTCAACCTAGGGAAGACTCAAAATATACACGTGTACTTATGACTCATGTCCTTTAAATGTTTATGAAAAGGTGATAATAGACACTTTCAGGTTTTAGGACTTTAATCGTGAAGACCTATCGAAACGCCCGAAATGAAAAGCCCCGAAGTGACCTTTAGTGATTTGACTCTTTAACAATCAGGCAGCTCCAAAAATCTGGGAAAAAGGTGATCGTTCGATCAACGGGGGAACTTCATCAATGACAGATATAATGCATGCCTTATGACCAAAAATAAATTTGATTTAAACTTCAAAAGTTGGTTTTTGAGTTGCCACTTTGGGAAAGATGAATTTGAGAAAGTAAAGCTCAAAGTTTAGGATTATATATGTTCCAACATAGGCTCCATATGGGGATCGCGTCTCCCTGTGAGGCGTGTAAGAATAGTAGACTAAGTGCCTTTATTGGGTAAATGAAGTCATTATTTCATTTATGGGAAACACCTTTGGGAAAAAAATCATACAGAGAAAAATCGAACGTCAACCGAATCTCAGAAAACCTTCAAAACACATTTAATTATTGACCTCAAGTTAGGATATTAATAATTTTCCCTTTCCTAAAACTGAGTTTGGATTTGTTTAAGATAATCAAAACAACTTTAACTGAAATATCAGACTTTGGTCAATTTTGTTCGCATCAAGGCAAAGTAATTTCAAAATTTATTTAGGGAATCTCTTGTCAGTTTAGAATGTAAATATTACTAGAAAGATAACTATATACCAGAGTATGTTTATGCATGTATGACAACCTTACATATATCATAGATATTGCTTCACTGCTAGTGAGCCTTTTCAATACCCCAGTGAAGTTATCTACCTCTCCCATTGAATTTCCTTTCACCACTTCAATTAGCATTTTTGAATTTTATTGAGATGAAGGCAATCATTACATGAATTTCCTTTCATCATCTCTTTTGGACAAAATGGGGGCAATCAAATTACGAATTTCCTTTCACCATTTCTCTTGAACTAGATGGGGGCAATCATTTTATGATTTTCCTTTCACCATTTGTCTTATATTTTTTATAATTTTGAAGTGGGGGCAATTAATTAGTATGTATCATACAGGGGATGATATCTACTTAAGATTTGACAATGAAGGTCTGTGAACAATTTTATATTGTACTCTGAACTAATTCTTTCCCGATATTCAATACATCTTTTCCTATATGGAAGATCTTATGGAGAACTTTTATTTTCCAGGGATGTACCTCGAGCGAACTAATCAGTTAAAATCTATTAGAAGAGATAAAGTTATCAGGATTAGCCTAGACATACTTTCTTTCAGTTAAAATCAGAGGAACATAAAGATTTTCACCTAATCTTGTTTTGAAGATATGTTTTTAAGTTTTCAGAGCTAAGGCAAAATCTTTCTTTCTATGAAGAATTAAATCTAGGTAGTGAAAATCAGAATAGAGTAAAATCTCGAAGATAGGAAAAATGAAACAGAACAAGGACTCAGAGGGTTTGACACAAAAGAATCTCATTTCCACATAAGTTCACTTCTCGATTATCAAGCTTCTCTTTTTTAAGCCCTTTTTTATTCTTCTTTTCTTTTCTTTTTATTTCATTTTTGTTTTATTTTCATTTGATTCAGAAATCTAGAGATTTATTCCTTTCTAATCTTTGATCAGGTGATTATATCTACATGAGTGGAACCTAGTTTATATCCGATAAGATTTCTTTAGAATTTCAGCTTGAACAATAAATATAGAAATTCATACCTTGGATTTTATTTACATTTTCAATCAAACCAATTATTAATTCATCACCTGTTTTGAGACAAAACAATTTTTTTGAAAACTAAGTGTTGGGTTCTGATACCTCCTCATTTCTCATCTGATAGTGAGTATTCTGCATGAGCACAAAAAGAAAAAATCAGAAAATTTCACAGAATAGAAATGATATGCAGTACAAATATTTTATATTTTTCTTTTATGATATCGAATAAAACTTAGTTTATTTACAATGAAGAAGTAAAATTTAGATAACCTAC
>JASDQU010108226.1:186382-199962 GCA_032191745.1 Picea mariana | reverse complement strand
AACACAATAAAATAAAATCATTGATGGGTGTGCAATAATGCAAATAACATAGACTAAATCAAACAATTAAATCTATCAATATAAGGACTTAATACATAAATTAATCACTCCCTTAACTAAGGGGTTCATCCATGATGAGTTTGAGTAGATACAAATATAGAATCAAACACACAAAATCAACTTATACACAATAAAATGTTTAAGTAGGGAAACCCATTTTATGCAAAACTATTAAAATCTTGGTGAATCTTAAATTTTAATAAGTTTTAGAAAAAAAAAATTAAATAGACATAAAAAATTAGTTCATAAGCGAAATTTAATCCCTAAATTTTCATGTCTAATTCTATCTTTTAATAACATTTTAGAACCAACTAAAAATGTTCAACTTTAATGGCTAAATACAACAATCTATTTAATGAATTTGGACGAATTAATTATATTTCATTACCCCAACACTCCATTCCATTTAATGAATTTAGTTCAACCTTGAATGGAAGCCCAACACTCCATTCCATTAATGAATTTAGTTAAATTGAAAATAATTATATTTCATTCCCCAACACTCCATTCCATTTAATGAATTTAGTTAAACCTTAGATCAAAGCCCAACACTCCATTCCATTAATGAATTTAGTTAAACCAAAAATAATTATATTTCATTACCCAACACTTCATTTAAAGAATTTAGTTGGACAAAAATTATTTATATTTCATTACCCTAACCTCCATTCCATTTAATGAATTTAATTAAACCTTGGATCTAAGCCCAACACTCCATTCCATTTAATAAATTTAGTTAAACCGAAAATAATTATATTTCATTACCCAACACTCCATTTAAAAAATTTAGTTGGACAAAAATTAATTATATTTCATTACCCCAACACTCCCTTCCATTTAATAAATTTAGTTAAACCTAAATTATTTATATTTCATTTCATTACCCAACACTCCATTTAAGGAATTTAATTGAACTTCTAAGGAATTTAAGGAATTTGGGAGCAATCTTTTCATTCAAGTTTTGCTTTTCAAGCAAAAACAAGGACGTGAATCCAGCCAAATTTTCAAGGGTAGTCTGAGTTTTGTATGGATCAAAGTTCCATGCATTTTAGAACCTTATCCCAAGTGTTTTGATCAAAGTTTTAGATTGATTGAATATTTAAAAATGGACCGCCAAAAAACAGGCCGGAAAAATAACTTGAGAGGAAAGATTACTTCAGAGTTAACCCACTCCCTATTTCATTACCCGATCCTTGTGTTTGAGATTGACCAAGTTTTTGGAATTCGGCCTTATCGAACCATTGGGGGTGTAGGAAGCACAAACATAAGCGCCCTTCAAGTCCCTACAAATGAACGGTACGTATGAACAGGGTTTCATATTGCTCGTGGGGAGCCAACGATGAGGATAGACATGAGTGCTAGTTAGTGCAAAGGGTGTTATTAGGGGCCATGTAGAGATTTTGAAATCCAATAACGTCGACAGATGCATGAATTCGAAAAAATTTATTCCCCACTTCATGGCAGGCCAGACATTCTGTCATAAATTCCTTTATGGTTTCAATAAATTCCTTTATGGTTTCAAGCGTCGGGACTCGGGATAGGATTCATGGAACACTTTTCGATTTGCCCATGAATGCCCGATTTCGATTCGTCCTATGTTCGGTAAGTTCCCGCAATCCGATGGAATTCCTCTCTGGATTTTTTTCCTGTCCAGGGGATTCGATCTCCATGCATATAAAAATTCTAACTGGTCGATGTTGCACGGGTAAGGTTTGGGTGTTGTGGGACGGGCTCTGCAAAACCGATAAATCTGAGGCCAATTGTGGAGGCTTATTGCGAACGTTTCAGTTGGGTTAGAGAGGAATCGAACACCATGTGTGGAGGCACAGTAATTTCGAATTCTGAAGGAAAACACGTTGCCAAAGATTTATCTGCTGCCGCTAAGGAATGCCCTTCGGCTGGAGGTAAGCTGTCATTTTTTTGTTTTAATGTGCATGCATTTGTATGTATGTTAATGTGACAGAGGCAGACTAATGAACTTTTACATTCACTGGGCTTTGCATCATATCATTTATAGCAATGTGATGGGTATATGAGTCATCTAATTGTGTAATTTGTGGTTTGAAGGGGGCCTTACTACATATCCTTCCCAAAGCAAAGGAGTGGCCCTGTACAGAGGCAGGAAGAGGAAAACCATGTACAGAGGCATCAGACAGCGCCCATGGGGCAAATGGGCTGCAGAAATCAGAGACCCTAGAAAAGGAAGGAGGGTTTGGCTCGGTACGTTTGATACGGCAGAAGAAGCTGCCCGAGCTTATGATGTAGAAGCGAGGAAGATTAGAGGAAATAGAGCGAAAGTCAATTTTGTTGATGACTTGCCACCTCCCAACAAGAGTAAGAAGGACACCATTACAGAAAACTCGCCCATAAGGACATGCACGTACTTGCCACAATGTTTTGCAAGTTCAGATATTGTTCAGGGACATAAATCCAATCTAGAAGATACTGCAAGTTTTTTAAATGAGGTCCAACATTTTGACTTTAATTTGAATGAGGCCCAACGTTTTGACTTTAATTTGAATGAGGCCCAACAGTTCCTTCAGTTTGATTCAACCTTACAGAGTGGCTTTGGTGAATCATCAATCCCAACGGATATGCATATCAGTTCAGTTCAAACACTGCCTATCAATTCAGTTCAAACACTGTCTGTGCCCTTTTACAATCAGGTGCAGGATATCAATACTAACAACTTGCAGATGCTTCTGCCACCTTCTCAGAGGGTTGCATCTAAAGTTCAGTCCCTTGAAAATTATATTGAATCTTGGAATTTGAATTCTGATTATAATTGTACTTATTTTGATGACTCGTGTTCTCCTCAAGGGGTTGATGATGCCAAAACCCCCAAAACATCATCTGCACTCAACACTACTATTGAGGGTGATGGGGCTGATTTCATGGATGTGCCAACACAATTAATAATGGGTATTTCTGAGGGCAGTCATCAGGATGGTAGTTCATTGCTTGACAACAAGGTTATAAAACCCCAACCAAACCAGGAGACCCTAGAATCCAATTCAATTGAGGAGCCGGTTGTGGATTCTTTCCTTGAGTTGCTTCAATTTCTAGATTTTGAAGGTGGGATTGATCAATCAACTGAACCTGTTGATATCAATGGAACTTATTTTCCTGATAACGTAAATTTTCCAGCAATATTTAATTTTGATGGCGATATGCCAATGTCAGGGGCAACTTAGTAATGTCACCTTGAACAGTCACCCTGAACACTGCTTGTATATCTAACAAACAAGCAGCATTCTATTTCTTTTAGGATGTTATTTTGCAGTTGCAATTTAAGATTGGAGTTTCCCACTCCTGATTTCTTTTTGAACATTTGATGAATATAGTGCCCATATTTCAATACAGATTAGGCTGGATCAATGTAAAAGACAAACTGTCTGCTCTAAAAGGATAAATGATGAATGAGCTAGCTAGGCAGTGCTGATCTCATAATTAGCTTGATATATTCAGGCTTATTTTTTTTTTGCCTGTTTCAGTCATTTGAATAAAGATGTTATGTGTAGCCTGTTCTCTGCACATTCCATATTTGTGAGTCTTGCACAATGGGATTTTCTATTGGATTTGCAATAAAAGTAATTCTCCTGGCTTCTTCCTTCTTCGAAACTTTGAGTAAAAATTTAACATTTTGGCTTTCCAGAAGAAAAATTCTTGCAAAAAATATCACTCACTATATTTCAAGAAAGTGATATGTATCTCATTATTGTCAACAACTTGATCTGCCAGGCTCTATTTATCAGTTCGACCATCTTGTCAAAAATGCGATGTGTTGTTTCAGTTTCAAACTCAGTTTCAGGCTTTATTTATCAGTTCCACTCCAGGAAAAAAATGTTGTGTGTTGTTTCAGTTTCAGTTTTCATTCCAGGTTTTGTAGAGCATAAATGTATTTGCTTCCATAGGCAGAGATATTGACTTTTAGGGATCTTGGACGCACCACTTTGATCTTCTCATAAGCGAGTATTCCTCTGCCCACAATATTGCAATGTACGTAGTGATTTACAAGCCCGGGGTGGCGAAAGAATCCTTGTAAATTGTATTGTTTAGGATGTAGCAGAATGTTATAATGTACGTAGTGATTTACAAGCCATGGTGAAAGGATCTTTATGAAATTGTTTTAGGATGTACCCTAATGGAAACATGGAGTTATGTTTAAACTCTAAATTTTATCAATTAAAATAATAATAATTAATTATAATTAGTTACAGATACTATTACTAATTTATTACTTATTTGATTAATTTTTTTTCTCTTAATATTATAATTCTATATAATATGAATGTTTTTTAAAACAAATTCCTAATCCTAGTTTTGGTTTTAGGCATAGAATTACCATATATATTTTGCTTTGTCATTTTCACTATTACACTTCATTTTCATGGTAAGAAAGAAGATATTGACTTTTAGTTAGGCCATCTTCATTGAACAAAAGGCATTTTCCCTTGGATGTGGTATTTGCAATTTTAAACATCTATTTATGTTACTCATTAAATACTCTCAGTATTTGATCTAAGTTAGGGTGGCTCCAAGGAACATACTTTGCAATGTAAGGCTAGTTTTTCAAAATAATTATCATAATATAGCATACATGTCAAATATGAGTCATTATTTGCAACTTTAAACATCTATTTATGTTACTCATTAAATATTTTCATTATTTGATCTAAGTTAGTGTGGCTCCAAGGAACATACTTTGCAATGTAAGGTTAGTCTTTCCAAATAATTATCATAATATAGCATACATGTCAAATATGAGCCATTATGCATCGTGAGCTATATCATAAACCATAAGGGTATACTCATTAATGCTCACCATAAACCATTAAAGATTGTTACATCCATTAAACCATAAACCATTAAGGTTTACATCCACCATTAATTATCATCAAGGACATAATTAGCAATAAGAATTATCAAAACATAACTATCAATGATAAAGTCTACAGAGGTATACATACCCTACCCACCTCTGGATTTGAACTTGTGACTTCTTGGGAGGAAATACATGTTCTTAACCATTGCATTATATTGCACATAGCTATTGGGGTAAGTGAGATATATTCCTTAATGTTGATTTCTCTTTGAAATATTGAATATTTCTCTTGGAAAAAAAAGTAAGATATAATGCTTGATAGTAAGGGCAAGGATGACATTACGATGGTCCCACTAAATATTTTTAATATATATGTTGTATTGCATTACAGTGCACATAGCAATTGGGACAAGTGAGATATAGGGAGAAGTGGAAATTATTTTGATGAAATTTTCTAGGTTTTTTAGTTTGTGCAATTTAATTGTGTTTACTTACACATTGATTATTACTTATTACTTCATTGCAATTCAATTGTGCTTAGTTGTATGTGTGTGTGTGTGTGTTAACAAGAGATAATATATTTATATTGCATTTAAGGTGTGGTCAAAGCACACTAAGTACAAACTGAACCTTCCAATAAACAAGACAAAATTATGGAGTCTCCAAGACAATAGTAGATCAACTATCTAATCCAAAACTCCCAACCTTCCAAATTCTATGTTCGATACAAATACGAAAAGAGTAAACTCTGTAGAAAGTTCCATGTATGCAGATAAAAAAGAAAAATAGTATTTATCAGTAGAAGGTAGATTAACTAGAACCTCATCCTCCATGTCTGAGTTTTCTATTCGTGCATTATGTTAACGATAAAAAAAATGCACGGGCATTTTTGCAAGAATGATGCCTAATCTTGTAGGGAACATTTGACTAGCTTTCCTAGCTCCAAATCCAAATCTGATTGCACCATTGGAAATCTTATGATCTGTAGATGTCGATCGACTATTCAAGCATGCAAAACGGACTCTCTATGACCGAGAAATTTGATTTTTTCCAAGGCAGATTATTTCTGTAAAACTTTCCTTTTTGGTGGTTTAGGCGAACAGGATGACTGTTCATTAACCACCGAAAGTAGTGCTTTCGGTAGTTAATCCACCCAGAAGTCTTCTATGTTAACCACCGAAAGCATGTAATGACCAGAATACTTGGAATTTCGCCCAGATCAGGAATTTTCGAATCATAATGAGATGAAACCTCTTGGAATAGACAGGTGGTGAATTATCAAGTCAGATCTAATGGTTACTTTGATGGATAAGGCAAAGCAGAGGTGTTTTAATCAAGTTTGGTACATTTTTCAAAGGCAAAAATATAGGGATTTTGGCACACTTCAGCAAATTCGAATTTTACCTCTTGGAAGAATCATCAGTCAGCCTTGGGAGGCTATCCTGCACTACACCAGCACTCAACAAGAGAGAAGGACTAGAAAATATGGGATTGACCTCACTTTTGGGGATCATCCCACATCTTTTGCAACTGAATTTTGAGTTACTATCTTTAGTAGATTTGATCCTTGTTTTCAGGATCTCAGAACTGCTTTGCAAAGCTATAAAGCTTAGGATGGAATATGAACCAGGGGTTCGATATTGGGCTCTATTTGCTGCTACTGTAAAAGAGACTTATTCTTAATATATGAAACATTGCAAGCTTCCTTCAGTTGTGTTGTCAGACTTTTTCTTTTCTGTTCTCTGATATCTTATGAGTGAATGATTTCTTTATTGACTCTTATTCAATCTACATGTGACTGTCATCTCACTAACTGGTTGATTAAGTTAAGAATCATAAGTTATTTCCTTAGTTCTTAAACCCATTGTGCTTGTTTTATATAAGTACAATATGGTTCAATAGCTATCTTCTCTTCTATTTAATCAAACCTTGTCTGATTGCATTCCTAGAAGGCCTTGTGATATTTGATATCTCTAGACAGTCTTAAACACACAATCCAGTCCCTAGATATTCATCTTGATCCACAAACCACATCAATTATTAAGAAAATAGTTCCCAAAAAGAGTTAGTTACCAGCCATCTCCAACTTACAGCCTAGGAGAGTTTCCTGGAGTGATAACAAATTGCCGCCGTTGTTGGGGAACGAGTTGAGAAGCTTATCTTCCTGGGAAAACAACAATCAGATCTATTTCTTGATGATAGACAAGGAGTAGACACTATTTTGGTTGTAATCATCTATCTGGTGACTCCATGAAGGACGAATTCAGTGGCGACTCCATGAAGGACGGATCTATTGGCGACTCCATTGGTATATAAATGAACAGGATCTTAGCCAAGAGGTATGCGTTCTGTGATTTTTCAAGTATTATTGGTTTCCCTAATCAAGTACCTACTAGAGATGAATGGGAGAACAGTCTTCCCAGATTTCGAGGAGAAGAGTGGGAAGTGCCAACTGAACATTTGCTGGACTTTCATGATTACATGCATCGGCTGCACGTAGTGCATGAGGATGTTCAGATCTGGCTCTTTTGTTTTTCATTAGAAGGGATTGCTCATGATTGGTACCAATCTTTGCCTATTGCTAGTATCATCTCTTTGGCTGATTTTCATGCTGCCTTCCATGTGTTTTGTAAAGGGATATTTCTAGCTGATCTTCTCTATCCTCAATGTTGTCATGAAGATCATATTGTTTCTTCTGAAAAAAATGGAAATGATGAGCAAATTAACAAGATAACAAGTGACAGTTTCAGATCTGTAGAGGTTGATGAGGACAGCCTTCATCTTTCAGATGTGCAGACACAGGGGAATTGCAGAAAATATGGAGAAGAAGGTGAGGAGCTGAAAACTCCAAATCAACAGTCCATCCTACATGTTTCTCCGGCAAGGATTGAGCAGCCTACATTCAAAAGTGAGATCAGTAAAGGCAACTTTCAACATCATTTCAATTTTCAGTTGGATCAATAGTTCAAAAAGGTATTTCTTTGTGAATTCGATGACCCTATTGCTAACTATTTGGATTCTATGAGCAGCATAAACCCAAGGATATTTTTGTCACAAGAAGATTGTTTTTATCATCTATTTAAACCTCTTTTCTGCATGATATGGCTTCCATTGTTGTTCGGGTCAAGATCTAGCATGATACTTGTAAATCAGTTTTTGACATGGCTTCATTGGAAACATGAATTCACTTGATAAGAGGCAGAACAGTTGGTTAGTGTAGGGGTAGGTAGAGGAATAAGCTTGCCATACGAGCAGTTAGATTTTTTTTAGTTTTGATCTCATAAATAAGCAAAAGAAGGCTGCTTGTGCCTTAGAGAACCTAGCAATCACTTAATCATTTGCTGTTGCGATTATTGAAGTGGGTATTGAAGCAGTCCTGAAAGCCATCTTGAAACTGGATCGTGAACATGATGAATTCAACAATGAGGAATTAGAGCACATATCTGCAAAAAGGGAAGAAATATGGTCAGCCATGGGTGCAGCTTCTCGACTATTAGTTAAACTTCTTGGTTTTGAGGGCATTTGTTATTCCATAGAATGTAAACACTTTGTTTACATACTACGTGGTCTTCTCAAATCTAACATTCTTCTCAATATGAAAGACTGGGTTGCTGCTTGCCTTTTGAAATTAGGTTTGGTTGGTATGGCATCAAATGATTCAGATATGAACTTTCCTATTAATCTCGAAATAGTTTTATATGATATCATTCCAAAACTGATTGAGGAAGCAGGGGTATGCATTTGAATGACCCTATCTTGGATTTCAGCAGAGGAAAATTGTTTGTCTTTCACTCATGGAAAACCATATTCTGAGGATCCCTTTATAAGAGACTTTGGCAACATTTCCGGTTTTGATCTAAGAGATCCATTTGTTGGGGTGCTTGCTTGGCACAAAACTTAAGGAGGAAAAACCAGACCTGTAAAAAAGACTGGAACATCGTCAAAGCAGCCAAAATCTTCTCTGTATAAATGAAGTAAGGAAATCTTTGAGTTTCTAAAGTTTTGATTGAAGTTACAGCTTTTGGTGACTTAGGCGAACAAATAATTGTTCATTAGCTACCAAAATCTCAGAAACAGGGCAGAACGCTACAAATTTTGCACATATCAAATTTTTCTTAATCCGAATGCCATGAGAAAGACTCCATTTTACAAGGATCTGGCTGCTGTGGCTGTTCAAGCAGGTGTCTGCGTTGATATATTTGTTGTTACAAGTGAATACACAGACTTGGCTTCACTCAAGTTCTTAAGCATTGAAAGTGGCGGTTCATTGTTTTTATATTCAAGCACTGATGATTCAACACTTCCTCGGGATTTATATCGAATGTTGAGTCGTCCATATGCTTTTGCTTGTGTATTAAGGCTCAGAACATCACCCAAATTCAGACCTGGTCACTCACACGGCCACCTTTTTCCCAGATCCACAATATGACAATGTACAACATATTATCTGTTGTGATACATATCCCACTTATGCCTATGATTTTGATTTTGAGAACAACATTGGTTTTAGCAGGAACTCAGATGCTCCCCCTGTTTTGCAATTTGCATTTCAATATACAGTCATTGCACTGCCTGAAGAAAATTTCAAGAAAGGATCTATTACCCGCCTAATGTGTACTGTTTGCTTGCCCATTTGATAAATTATTTCAATCATACCTCCTTGTATTGAAAAGGATGTCGATGCATTGAGTGATAAGACCATCGATACAAAGAATAGGAAAGATGTTTGGCGATTTGACTTGGTGGAAGCCGAACATCGTGAGAACTGGCAAGTTTTCCGTTGAGATAACCGTCAACCAGGGTTCGACTCTCACTTGCATAAGTTACTTCCAGAACCAAGACCTCAGACAGGTCATTTTCAGAACTCGGTGGCAGCAAAGGGTGGTATACCTCCTCTTGTATATATTCTGGACGCGGCAACGTTGTTCGTGTTCTTAAGTCTGAGATCTCCCATGCGAGGTATTTTTCGCCCAAATTGATCTGGGATTTGCTTTAATATATTCAAGGACCACTTGGTTCTGCATATATTGTTCGTTCGGCACGCAGAGTCTGAGAGCAGTTGTCTATATCTCAATCCTGTGATTCTCTCATTCAAGCCCATAATCAGAATTTAATATTCCGTCCATTACGGTAAGTTGGTGATTAAAGCTCAAGTTCAGCAGTTGGTTGATCAGCCAGGTGTCATGCCAAATAATTCAAACAAGTCATCAGGCCAACATCAGAGAACTTGATTCCCATTCGCATTAATATTGAAATTTACAGATCACGTTTGAAGGATTCTTTTACATGGAATATAAATGATCCGGATTCAGAGATAACATGTCCTATTGGGAAAATAAAAAACACAGGCTTAAAACCCTAAAACGCAAGGTGTTAAGGAGAGAATACCAGCAATGAAAGTGTCATGTGTCAAATTTTGAAGGTGTGGGAGGTGTCAACAAAAGGGTTTCCGGGTGTTAGGTTCATCTCATTCATATGGATACATGTCCTCCATTCGCTATCATATGTCTGTAAAATTCATATGAAAATCTTCTAATATATATCACAACATTTATCTCCAGATTGTTTTACAGGTGTATTCAACAGATGGAACAAGCTAGAAAAGGTTTTCTACATGAAGGTAAGTTTACCCTGATCGAGTTTCTAGGTTGCTTCCTAGAGTGACTACGCAGTCCAAATCTAGATGTATCGTGCAAATTTCAAACAGGATTTTTCCCAGGGATATCGACGGATTTGATTGATTAATCGCTCCAATTGATCCATATTTTCTTCTATATTTGTTGTCTGGAGAAACAGGGAGGAATTTTTCTTCCATATGATGCATATACTATGCATCAATGCAGATTCATCATGGCACTATGGTGATTATGGAATCGACTTTGTGGTAAAGGGTTCTAATGGTGAAAAAGTTCAATAATGAACAGTGCAAGAAGAAAAGGTGAAATCTTGTATCTGATGATGGGAAGAGATTGTAGAAACTGGAAGGCCCTCCTTGGTCTTTCAAATGCTGGTGGGATCGAGATTATTACTTGTTACTTTAACCATCCCCGATATCCCTCCCTCTATCAGCAATAAGAAGAAACACAGGTTGGAGGAAAAGAACCCTGATGCCTAAATTGACAGCACCTGGAGCTGAGAAATGCACACGGTGTCATGACAGGGAAAGAACTTGAACCAACTCTATAGTTGATGGGTCATAGTGTACAGATTTGACCAAATAATTTGATGTGCAGGAGGTGCACTATGAAATCAGAAGGTGCGCTACGAAATCTTTGGGCACTGCAAAAATCAGTTACAGAATATCGCCCAATTATTTTAATAGACAGACTGATCGAGTAAGCTATTTTATTGGCAATTTACAGCCTGCTCATATGAAATTTCACTTCTTTTCTCTTGTTAACTTGTGGTCTATAGTTTGCAATCTTACCATTGAAGAATATTTGGAAGTTGTGGAACATTCTTGCAACGTGGAAAGCTTACAGATGGGAGAGTTTGTGGAAGATGTGTCATCTGGCATTGATATGTACAGTATCAATCAACCTCTAGGTGTTTGTGTTGGGATATGCCCATTCAACTTTCCAGCTATGGTTCCTTTGTGGATTTTTTTTTCCATTGGGAGTCACATCTAGTAACACGTATATCTTGAAGCCTTCAGAGAAAGATCCTGGAGCTGCAATGTTTCTAGCCGAGTTAGAAATGGAGGCTGGTTTGACAGCTGGTGTTCTTAACGTTGTACATGGTTCACATGGTGTAGTCAACCATATATGTGATGATCCAAACATCAAAGCAATCTCATTTGTTGGTTCTAATATGGTTGGCATGCACATATATGCAAGGACATCAGCGAAGAGAAAATGAGTCCAGGGTGCAATCATCATGCCTAACGCAAATATAGATGTTAAGAAATTGTACAGGTTGCCAAGTGCTTGATCTGTATGGTAGAAGTCTTTAACAACTTCAGCTATGGTAAGAAATCACAAAGATACGTCTACAGGTCAAATTTGTTTTCCCATCATTTTTAGAGGTCCAAATAGAGCTACTACTGGTGTTAGTGCTCAACAGTCACAGTGTTATCCTGCATGGTATGGTTCTTGTACAAGGCTGAAAGTTTTGACCCCTTATTCCATGGAAGATACTTAGACTAAAGAGGTCACAAAGGAGGTAGCTGATATGGTTTTAGCAGGTGATATTTTCAATTAAATAGTTGCAAGATGAAACCCATCAGGAGGAGATTACAAGTTTAGTCAGAGAGAAAGGAGCTTCATCTAAGAAACCCTGAAGTCATTTACAAACATGCAGGTAATCAGAATTTTGATATTTTGATTTTTGAAATACTTCTATTTTTCGGTGGTTTAGGCGATCCCTCCAGTGCTCATTAACCACCAAAAAGAAGTGCTTTCGGTGGATAAGGTGCTTAAATCCAAATACTGTTAACCACAGAAAGCTGTTTTAACCAGAATATTCAAAATTTTGCCCAGATTCGAGATATTCAAGTTGGAATGATGTGAAATCTTCTGGAATAGGATGATTATGAATTATCAAATCAAGTCTAAACACTATTCTTGAGGAAGAAAGTCAAAAAGAAGTTTTTTGACTATATTTGGTCATTTTTAAAGGGCAAAATATCAGAGTATCTAAAAATGCTTTGTATCTGAAGTTGTTGTTGTTTTGATACACGATCCAGAAAAGGTTTACAGAGACATGGTTGCAACCAGCAACACCCTCCGTTGGTGGCTTCACAGCCTGAGTTTTTATTATTATTGTAGACTTATCTGTGGCTTCTTTATGATTGT
The DNA here is from genome assembly GCA_032191745.1 of Picea mariana. NCBI lineage: Eukaryota > Viridiplantae > Streptophyta > Pinopsida > Pinales > Pinaceae > Picea > Picea mariana. Next base: position 187,284 of record JASDQU010108226.1, on the reverse strand, counting down.
TCACACAATTCAGTGGATCTTTGTTTACTATAGTCCTTGATCCTGCTTCTATACCTTATGAAAATGCTAGTGGTGGTGCAGCTTGGTTTCCTCATTATGTTTCTGGAAGGATGAAGTATGCAATTGGTGAAAATCCTCATTTCTCTCCTAATCATGGAAGATAGTCATGGTGGGTGTGCCTGTTGACCTCATAATGAGAATTGGAAGCATTGTAAACAGAGAGAGGTGCTTCGTCTAGCAAACCCTGAGGTCTTTGTACTCTTGCAGGTAATCAAGATTCATTAAGTTTTGATTTTTGGGTAAGTTTCTGTTTTCTGTGGTTTAGGCGAGCCTGTGTGTGCTCATTAACCACTGAAAAGGCTGAATGACTCCATGGACCAATACTAAAGTCACGAGGTCTGCTAGGTTCTTGTAAACCTCGCAGGGAGGTCTCCATCCTAGTTGGAGCCAAATGTTAACGATAAAAAATGCATGGGCATTTTTGCAAGAATGATGTCTAATCTTGTAGGGAACATTTGAATAGATTCCCTAGCTCCAAATCCAAATATGATTGCACCATTGGAAATCTTATGATCTGTAGATGTCCATCAACTATTCAAGCATGCAAAACAGACTCTCCATGACCGAGAAATTTGTTTTTTTCCAAGGCAGATTATTTCTGTAAAACTTTCCTTTTCGGTGGTGTAGGCGAACAGGACGATTGTTCATTAACCACCGAAAGCAGTGCTTTCGGTAGTTAATCCACCCAGAAGTCTTCTATGTTAACCACCGAAAGCCTATAATGACCAGAATACTTGGAATTTCGCCTAGATCAGGAATTTTCGAATCATAATGAGATGAAACCTCTTGGAATAGACAAGTGGTGAATTATCAAGTCAGATCTAATGGTTACTTTGATGGAT
>JASDQU010108226.1:167885-186282 GCA_032191745.1 Picea mariana | reverse complement strand
TATCTTCTCTTCTATTTAATCAAACCTTGTCTGATTGCATTCCTAGAAGGCCTTGTGATATTTGATATCTCTAGATAGTCTTAAACACATAGTCCAGTCCCTAGATATTCATCTTGATCCACAAACCACATCAATTATTAAGAAAATAGTTCCCAAAAAGAGTTAGTTAACAGGCATCTCCGACTTACAGCCTAGGAGAGTTTCCTGGAGTGATAACACATTAAAGTCTGGAACAGAAGATACATCATGGTGGGTCAAAGAAGCCGCCACCTACCGAGATAGTTGACAAAGATACACTGGTGGAGGAGGCTAGAGCTGGAGTACTTCCAATTGATACTTCAACGCCTCCATCTCGTCCTGCGTTTGACCTGGATGTTACAATTAAGTTCCCCAAAATATTCTTAATAGATCCATTAGATTGCAGTATATTGCACATAGCTATTGGGGAAAGTGAGATATATTGTCTAATGTTGATTTCTCCTTGAAATATTGAATATACATTTTTTTCTCTTGGAAAAAAAAAGTAAGATATATTGCTCAATAGTAACGGAAAGGATGCCATTAGGGTTGTCCTACTAAATATTATTAATATATATGTTGTATTGCATTACATTGCACATAGCAATTGCGGCAAGTGAGATATAGAGAGGAGTTGTTAGGGTCCTAACCTCACTAACCCTTAAAGTGGATAGAATCATATGTTTTTCTATGCAATAATGGTCATGATTAATAAATAAGGCCTATGTAATAATGTGAACATGTACAATCTAAGATGACTTACAAGAAGGTTCTTCCTTTAGAATTTTTTTCCTTTAAAATGTTCTCAAGAAGATAGAAATAATATATATAGGGGTATAAAGCATGGAAAAGCTTGTCTTGTGAAATCATTGTATTCAAGCTCTCCTCTATTGGAGGTTGCCCCCTCGAAGAGACAAGTGAATTTTGTTGTCAAGATAATAAAGGCGTTAGCATTTTCATTTATATTGGCACTATGCTTACCGTGTCTCCTCTTTCTATTAACTATTTTTGGTAATAATTCTTCTACTTCTCTGCATAATTCCTTCTGGTACCTTACAAGTGGTATCAAAGCTCTTTCCTCGATATATTTTTAGGATTTATTTTATTTAGGCTAGAGAGGTGCTCCGACATCTATAAAGAACCACAATGACCTATCGTTCAATAGGTAAAATTGTTATTGGGGAAGAATACACATAGGAACTACACATGGTTTCACCATGTTGCAAATCCTTGTAACCCTTGTTGGTACCCCTTTGAGTAGTACCACATCAAACAATACCCGAACTTGGAATTTCACTCCCTCGTACTCTTGAGTATAACAAGAGTCCTTTAGATATCATGAAACCAATAGTATATTTGTCATTCAACCGCCTAATTACTATTGTGGCACCAAGAACAACCTGGGAAGACTACTCTCTCATACCTAGGTAATTGGGTAGTAAGACTAAGGGTATGGTTGATCCTCCTTAGTTAGAGCCCTTGAATATTGGGATGAGTACTATTGGACCCTGAAAGTATATTAGATATCTATATCACATGGAAATTCCTTTTCCTTAGGAACCCTCAAAACTCTAACTGTTTCCGTTGAAACATAACATAACATAAAGTGTTTAAAATATGCACATCTAGTGTGCAAAACCCTGCTTCCTACATCCAAGCTGCAAAATTCCTACATAATATTCACTATTAATAATTTGGGCACTCTGTCGTTGCAGTATTAATTAGACCGGAGTATAAATTTGTAGGATTTAAAAAAACAATTGGTCCCACCTCCACCCTTATTCAATAACTATCCCACCGGATTCCTCTCTTCGCATCGATCATAGTGGTACCCCTCTCTCACATTTTTTTTTTCATGGACCCACCCACCCTCTCTGATGCCCTTATTTGGGGCATATCCCATTGGATTCCTCTCTTCACATTGATTGAACTGGTACCCCTCTTTCACAAGTCTCTTTCTTTTTCTATGGACCCATCCACCCTTCTTCAACACCCTTATTTGGTATCCCCCTCACTAGATTCCTCTTTTCACGTTGATCACAATGATACCACTTTATCATAATCCCTTTCGTATGGTTCACCAGCCCTCGTCTTTCCTTCTGATATCCCAAATGGCCAACACCTGCAACCAAGACTTACACAATCGCATCACTTCCTTGGACAGTTCGTGACCAACCTCCACAATGCAGTGAAAGAAGCTACTTTATAAATTGCTACCATAAATCATCGACTCAATAAATTGGATGACCGGATCACTAAATTGGATGACCTCTCGGACCATATGAACTCCCTGATCGAATGGTTTCATCAATCCAAGGGTCCTCTCTCCTCTAAACAACCTTCACAACAAGAGAGCGTTGACTCATCCCATTCCATGGCCTTTTGTTCTAACCCTCTTACTCATGACCTGTGTCTTCCTAAAGTTGAGGTGAATAAATTTGATGGCTCGGACCCCACAGGTCGGGTCACTCAAATGGAACATTATTTCTCATTGCATGGCATAATTGATGACTTGATCAAAATTCGTGTAGGTGCCCCTTATTTAGATCCAAAATGATAGCAATGGTGGCAATGACATAAAATTCATACTGAGGGTATGTTGCTTGGACCCAATTTGTTTCAAACCTTTATGAACACTTTGACATAGACACTCATCATTTGGGTCATTTGACCAAGCTTAAACAGTCTGGTTCAGTTGAAGACTACATCATTACTTTTGAGTAATTGTCTTTTTGAACTGAAGGAATGTCAGACACTTTCTTCCATGAATGCTTTATTAGTGGCCTCAAGGTCGATGACATCCAAGCTGATATCCTACTAGCTTTCCCCCATAACTAGCTTGAAGCCACTCACAAAACCAAGGAAGCACAATAGGTAGGCACTTCTCAAATAAAAAAGCCATAATTTATTCCACATTCTCATCCCATTATTATAGATCCTCCTTCCCCTCCTCTTAAGGGCTATAAATTAACTCAAGCAAAAATGGTTGAACACTAACTTAAGGGTATTTTCTACAACTATGATGAAAAATGTTTTTCGAGGCACAAATGCAAGGAGAAAAATATTTTTTATGGCCATTTCTAAGGAAATTTTTTAATATGAAGATGATGTTTCCCCTCAAGAAGCACTACCCCATGTCGATGATGTTATCCTTCCCTATGATCCACCTAAGGTATAACCTCTAATTTATTTGCATTCTCTCATCAACATCTTCGCTCCCCAAAACCTTAAGTTAATTGGCTATATGAAGCATCATAAAGTCTCTCTCATCATCAATAATGGCAACACCCATAGTTTTATTCATCACCTGGTCACTCAAGAGACCCTTTGCTATATCCATGCAGTCAATAAATTTAAAATCATGATTGCTAATGGTGGTTCCATGAAATGTAGAGTCGTTGTGAAAATCATGTGTGCATGCAAATTGGTGATTACAATTTGAAATCTAACATGTTTTCTATTGACATGGATGTTGTGAACTTATTCTAGGCGTTGACTGGTTACACACACTAGGCCCCATAACCATGGAATTCAATGAATTATACATGATCTTCCAACATAATGGACATCGATACAAGTTTCAAGGCATCACAATCGGTTCCCCCAAGATCATTAGTTCCCACCAAATGGAAAAACTTCTCAAAAAGAGTCATTCTAGCAGCAGTTCCATGTCATTCAAGTGGTTGAGAATCCCTTCCCCATTGTTCATCCTGAAATGAAACCTATCCTCTCCAAACGCCAATCCATTTTTTACAACCCCTAAGGAATCCCACCCTCTCGTGGTCCCCATGATCATTCCATTCCACTATCCCTAGTAGTATTCCTCCCAATGTTCGCCCTTGTCGTCACTGATTTGCTCAGAAAAATGAAATTGAGAATTTTTTTTAAGAATTCTTAATTATGGGTGTCCTCCATCCTATCACAAGCTCTCATTACTCTCCATTGGTCATGGTACTCAAGAAATAAGGTAGTTGGTGCATGTGTTTTGATTTTTTATCCCTCAACAAAATTACTATCAACGACAATTTTTTTATTCCCATCATTGGTGACTTTTTGGATGAGCTGAATGGTGCTCAATTCTTTACCAAACTTGATATGTGTTCTTGATACCACCAGATACACATGAAGGAGGTCAAAATTACCAAGAATTTCTTTCATACTCATGAAGTCCATTATGAGTTCTTGGTCATTCCCTTCGGCCTGCGTAATGCACAATCCACTTTACAAATCCTCATGAATCATGTCTTCCACCCCATCCTCTGTCATTTGGTACTGGTCTTATTTGATGATATTCTCATTTACAGTAAAACTTGGAAAGCCCATCTTACCCATGTGGATCAAGTCTTACACTTACTTTCTTAGCATCAACCCTTTCTCAAACAGTCTAAATGTACCTTTGTCACCTCTAAAGTCGAATACCTGGACCATAATGTTGGTAAGCATGGTGTCCGTGTGGATCCTAAGAAAATCAAAGCTATGAAGGATTGTCCACATCCCAAAACTCTTAAAAAATTTCAAGTTTTCCTTGGTTTAACTGGATATTATAGAAATTTGTTTCATAATTATGGACAAATTGCATCCCCGCTCACTTCCCTCCTTAAGAATAATGCTTTAAGTTGGAATGAGGGAATTGATCAATCTTTCCAAGATTTGAAATATGCTATGTGTACACTCTAGTTTGGGCATTTCCTGACTTCACAAAGACTTTTATTTTGGAGTGTGGCGCCTCTGGGAAACGCATTGGGGCAGTTCTCATGCAAGAAGGAAAACCATTGGCCTTCACTAGTAAACAAATTTCTAAGAGAAACTTGGGAAATCCTCCTATGAAAAGGAAATATTGACTATTTTACATGTGGTGGATATCTGACATCCTTACTTACTAGGGTAATGCTTCCAAATTAAAACTGATCCTCATAGCCTCAAGTATTTTTTGGAACAAAGGATTTCATCCCTTGAGAAACATAAGTGGTTAACCAAAATGTTCATCTACGATTATGAGATCATTTATAAGAAGGGAAAAGAGAATGTGGTTGTTGATGCTATTTCCAAGAAATATGAAGATGAAGGGTCCCTCTTTTCACTCTCCTTGATTGTAGTCGATGGGTTAAAGGCAGTTTTCCAAGAATGGTTCCAAGATCCCAAAATTTCTTTCTTGATCCAACAATTGCAACAATACCCCAACACATATATGGGATACACATGGAAAATTGAGAAGCTTCTCTACAAAGGTCGTATGTATTTGAGCAAACAATCCCATTTTAAATCCATTGTGCTCTTTGAACTTCATGCTTCACTGACAACATGGATTTTTGGTTTTCACAAAACATATGAATGGATCAAACATTCTATTTTTGGGAAGGTATGAAGTAGTACATTCTCACTTTTTTGGCCGAATGTGATACTTTCCAACACAACAAGGGAGAAAAAAATAAAACTCCATGCACACTACAACCTATCCATATTCCACCTACTATATGGACTAATATCTCTATGTACTTCATTGTCAGATTACCTAAATCTAGAAATAAATCATTCATCATGGTTGTGGTTGATCATCTTTCCAAATATGCTCATTTATGTGCCCTCCAACACCCATTTACAACTTCCATGGTGGCTTAAGTTTTCATGGACAATATCTTCAAACTCCATGGAATTCCCCCATCTATTGTCTTAGACTATGATCCAACTTTCACTAGAAATTTTTGGCAAGAATTGTTTAGGCTTCAAGACAGCCAATTGCATCTCAACATTGCTTATCATCCCTAGACTGATGGTCAAATTGAAGTCGTCAACAAGTTTTTGGAAATATATTTGCGTTGCTTTATGTCCAAATGAAAATATCCTTGGGTTCAATGGTTACCACTATTGAACGGTGCTACAATACATCTTACCATGGTGATACTTCCATGCTTTCCTTTGACGTAATCTATGGTTAAAATACACCCTCCCTATTATCTTACTTACTCGATGTTTCCAAGGTTCTAGAGGTGGACATAACCCTTATCGTTTGAGATAACATTCTATACACCTTCAAAGAGAATTTGGTTGTGGCTCAGAATCTCATGAAGCAACAAGCTGATTAGTTTCATTATGAATGTCATTTTGTTGAAGGGGATCAAGTGTTTCTGCATATCCAACCATATAATCAAACTTCCCTCAAAGCATATCACTGCCAAAAAATTGCTCCAAAGTTTTATGGCCCTTATAAAATCCTTAAGCGTGTACGGCCCATGGATTAGAAATTAGCCCTTCCCGATCACTCTAAGCTCCATCTAGTTTTTAATGTTTCTTGATTAAATAAAGTGACTAGAGCCAAGTGTCAAATTCAAACTAGTCTCCTGGAATTGGAAGAATAAGGTTCCATTTGGTTGTATCCATAAGCAGTCTTGGCCCAACACAAGCATTGTCTCCGTCAGCGCACAATTCGAGAAGTCTTAGTACAGTGGAAGGATACACAACTTGAGGATGCCACATGGGAGCCAGTCACCATTCTACAATAGTTTCCACATCTATATCCTTGAGGACGAGGATATTATTTAAGGAGGGCATGTTAAGGTCCTAACCTCTCTAACCCCTAAAGTAGATAGAATAATATGTGTTGCTATGTAATAAAGACCATCATTAGTAAATAAGGCCTATGTAATAATGTGAACATGTATAATGTAACTAGACTTACTAGAAGGTTCTACCTCTAGAATGATCTTAAGAATATATAAATAGTATATATAGGGGTAGAAAGCATGGAAACTATTGTCTTGTGAAATCATTTCTACTTGAGCTATGCTCTCTTGCAGGTTGTCCCTTCGAAGAGGCAACTGGAATTTTCTCTCAAGATAATCAAGGTATCATCATTTGCATCTATATTGTCATTGTGCTTATTGTTTTGTCTCTTTCTGTTAAGTATTTTTGGTAATAATTCAACTATTTCTCTGCATAATTCCTTCTGTTACCTTACAGAAGAGGAATATTTTTTTATGAAATTTTTTAGGTTTTTTAATACGTTCAATTTATTAGTGTTTACTTGCACATATTGATTATTACTTATTGCTTCATTGCAATTCAATTGTGCATAGTCGCATGTATTGATTATCGCCCAATATTTGATTGTTGTGTGTGGGATGGTTTCACTTAATGTTGCATGCAATGTTATGGGCCATGTAATTGATTGTGCATTGGTTATTTTTGTGTTGGTTCATGCATGCACATTCTTTGTGTTAATTGTTAATGTACTCTTGTTCTTGCACTATCTATTGGGTGAAATTGTTTGCTTGAGATGATGTCATCACTTATTGTAATGCACTTGAACATTATACATAATGTTGTTTTGCATCCACCATCCATTTCTATATTGTTTAACAAGTGTTGCATGGTAGCATTGTCCCTGCCAAATTGGAATGGGAATAAATGCATTGTTATGGTGGGACTGAGGGAGAAATAAAAGTCTGAAACAACAGAGAAACACGGGAAGCATCTTGAAGTACAGGTGGTATCCATGCAGAGGATGAATCGTGCCAGTGTGTCACATGCCATCCATAAGACATTGGGTTGGTAGATGACCCCCAAATAACCTTGTGAATTAGTTCATCGTAATATTATATTAATATGTGGTTAATATGCGAATGAGGCAATTTTTTCCCGGGGCGTGTATAGTTCAAATATGGGGCTTAGAAAATTTCCTAACATCCCAGAAATCACACACATTAAACACTCAAATATAATAAACACAATTTCCTGACATCCAACATAGTTGAAGAAAACAAAAATAGCATTCTGAAAGCATCCCACAAGGCACTATCAAAATTGTTCCCGAATTAGTTTTCTTTGAAATTTATGAAAACTTAATAATGTCTGTTACATATTTCTGGAAATTTAAATGCATTTTTAATATAGACTGGGATTGGGGCTCCCATAGACCATAAAATAAATAAGTACAATAAATAGGACTGTAGAAAGAAGAAGTGCGCGACGGTAGAGAGGAAGACCTGAAAAGAAGAAATTGGAAGTTATGAGTCTTTGGTTAGAGATTTCTATTTAAAGAGGTAGAATAATTGGATTGATAAAGAAAGCAAGATGTGATCAGTATAGACTTACTATGAAGATGATGCCTTTTTGTTGTTCTCATCGATGACCAATGCCAACTGGTTGTTTCCCTGTGTCAGTGAGCTTGTCCATTCTCCTTTAGATCCATTCTTCAATGTAGCTTCTCATGGGGGCCACGTTGATTTCATCCCGGATTTCTATGTCGAAAAGATCATTTTCTAATTTTCTTAGATCCATATAAATACTATGCAGAGCATGTTCAATTTCTTCATTGTGTGCTAAATAGTCCACTAGCCAGTTCTCAACGTCATCTTCACCATACTCAAGGATGTCGTAAAACTTTTCTAAAGACAACCCCTTTAAAATATCAAGTTTTTCATCGAAGGCTTGCTTGGTTAAGGACAAGAATTTGAGGATTAAGTTTGGGTATTGAACCTCGTTGGTACTTTCGACTAATTCTATTTGGGTTGGGTTTTTGAATAATTCTTCTTTCTTTGATATGTCTTGTTCACATGATTCGAAAATGAGCTACAGGTTCTTAACTTTATCTTTCCAACATGCTTTTAATTGTTTGATCCGGTTTTGGGAGGGGAGATCCTCTTGTCTTCTTTTCATATCCAAGTTGTTGATGACATGGTTGGAAAAAGGGATCATCGTCTATAGATAGAAATGTTCTTCATTTTTTAAATTCGTCTGTAAATGTTCATGCAAATCATTTTCCCTCATTCGAAAGGAAGATATATTTTGTAATGTTTCTCAGTCTTTAGTAATTAGCTGCATTATTTTCTTGATATTATTCTCTACATATCCTTTGCAGGATGTGAGGAGGCTGGAGGATCCCTTTAACTTGGTTGCAGGGGTGGCAGGCACATTTTTTTCTAAAGGACTCCAAAACAATGGGGTAGGAATCAAAGCCTCCTCCAATTCCTTGATTTGGTCATTCAGTCTGGCATTCTCCACTTCAATTAATCCAATGGAATCATCAAGAGCATCCGCGGTTTCACGGTGAAATCAAGAGAGCTGGGACGACTGCATTTTCCTAAAGTTAATCTCTAAATGAGATTTCCCTTTCTTATTTGTTACATCTCTCTTTTCAATAATCAAATTTTTAGATTGGCTGTCAAAAACAACACTCTGGAATACGAAGGATTCATCTTCGTCAAAAATGTCAATCTCAGCTATTTCCATTGTGGAACTATGGTGCATCGCATCTGTGAGAGGATCAAATTTGCGGAAAATGGCATCAAAAAAAGTTTCAAGTTGCATGTCCTCACTTTCAGTTTTGGGCTCTTTTGCCTACTCTACAATGTTTTTTCTCTTCTTCGTCACAGGAAGCTTGTGATAACTATCAATTTTTCGGCGAGGAGGGTTCTTATATCCTCCTCTGTTTGAACATTTCTAGGTTGATTTCTAACTGGGGTGGGTCGTTGAAGCGATTCTCAGTGATGTCTTTCTCTTGGGAGTGTTGGTCGAGGACTGGACACTCTTCTCACTGGAGCCATTTCCCTTTTGTTTGTACAATTCAGTTGTGCTTTGCAATGTCTCTACCTCGCCATTGTTAAAAGCATGAGAGTTGTCATCACTGTCTCTATCTTTGTTCAGGTTTCTATGGATAAAAGAGCTGCTAAAGCCAACTGATAGCAAATGTTCTCGAAAAATCCCATTAGGGTCGAACCCTCTTAGCATTTCAACATATTTTGGGTTCAAGTTCTTGAAATGTCCTGCGAATTCGTCAATCTTGTTGACGTTTTTGAACAAGAAGTCCCCTACTTTCCAGGGCAAAGGAATGAACTATTTTTTTCTCTTTCCATGGAAAAAATGCAACCAGTAGTTGTATTGCCTTGTTATTTCAATAAAGAACATATTGTTTGTGATGTGACATGGAAGGAAAGCATGATTTTCCTTGGAGCCAAAGATCATTATTACACTGTAATTTTCCTTTCGTTCAAGTGTCCCCTTCTTGTCCAAAAACTTAGTTTTCTGGCCAAACATCCGAGGAGCATCCTTTCCTAACAATAAATCTTTGAAAACTGAGACAAAGTCATTAGAAACCTTATAAAAACAATGGGAGGCCTTGTGCCTCCACAAGGCCTGGTACCAGAATGTTATTGGGTCAAATTCATAGTTTATTTTCTTGGATAGAGACAATTTTGGAAACAGACAACAATGTGTTACTGTGAAAATCAAGTAGGATGGAATATAAAATTTATTCTCTTCTTTGAATCATGACAATTGGGAATAGATTTCAATGGAAATTAGCTTCCCCCAATAAAAAAGGAATTGTTCCTTGATTTTGAAGTACAAAATATAAAGAACTATGCGGGAAATACTTGTCGTGGATTCTTGCCCCGTTATTCTTGTAAACAGCCAAGGAATTTCCCAGAATGGATTTCTAAAGGAACTGAACTGCAAATTTGTGATATCTTCAGGAACTGTTGTCGGGTCTTCGAGGAACTCGGGTAAGAGTTCCAACTCGTTATCATGTTTTCTAGGAATTGCTTGCAATCTTGTCCTCTGAAGGTCAATGTTGGCTCCAACAATCTTACATCCTGCGGAAGATCTGAGGTGACAAAGACACAAGAGAATGGTCGCACAATGGAATAATTATTTGGATTGAAATATATTTTTCGATGCACCAAGAGACCACCTCCTTACAATCAAAAACCTAAGGGATGCAGCCTGCATGAGTGATTCCAGAGGTCCAAATCACTTCGTTCTGGGCGAAACAAGATGAATAGTAAGAGTATGTCATGGACCACTGGAAGTTCTGGTCTTCACGTCCAAAGATATTCATTATATCTCCACATAACTGTTGTCAAGTTGCTTCCATAAGTTTACGAGAATGTTCATTTTCTCCAGACGATGTTTGAAATGAAGAGTTGAAAGGGATAATATAACCCTGTGCAAATCTTGGTCCAATGCGTGTGAATGGGAGATCTCCTCAAGCCTTTCACTCATTAAAGACAATCTCGACGACTGCTGCATGATGCATTGTTAGCATTAAAGAATAGTAATTTTACCTAGAAGTGCGAAGATGGAAGGTACGACAAAGAGCAATTAAGGATTGGATATTTCGTGAATGGGCCAACATGATGACCCATGTTTGAGATGAACAATCAGAAGGGATAATATAACTCTTCGCGGATCTTGGTTTAATGCATATTAATGGGAGATCTCCTCGATCGTTTGGATCATTAATGACAATATTGACGGTTCCTGCATGATGAGTTGTTACCATGAAAGGTTACTAATTGCTTATTAATAAACAAGTACCAAGGTCGCGGGGACAGGAAAGAGAAATTAAGGAGTTTCTAATTATCGAAAGTGGTCAGGTGGGCTTCAAAATAGGGTTACAAGGTACAACCGTTAGAGGTGAGGGCCCGAGGGTCAAATTGTATGTCTTCAAACTTTTTCAGTGAAAAACACATAACATGGAAGAGGGAATGATGGGACGATCCAGAGGCCAATTTGCATATTGCGGAACTCCAGGTACTGTTTGCAGGCCACAAAATAATGGAAGTGCAATCGTGAGCCCACCTATCCGGGAACGTCCAATTGAAAAAGTGGCTTATGTATGGAATAGGGAAATGGATGGTCAGACTCGTTTTTGCTAATATTGAAATTTGTAATATATATCCCATTACTTGGAAAGATCTTTTCTACATGCCTTTGGGAAAGTACTATGGAGATAGTCAATGTGACTGTCTCGTCGAGCCTTTTTCTTTTTAATGATGGTCTATACGGTTGTTGCATGATGAAATGTTAGCATTAAACCTTGGTCGTTGAATACTTTGAAAGAAGTGTGAAGGTGGCAGGCACAGTAAACAGTGACTAAAAATTGGAAATTTCGTGAACTTGCCAACCCGAGGATCTGCAAAAGAGATTCTATGAAATGGGAAAGTATGGAAAGTGATCGAACGAGCTTCAAACTAGGGTGATAATGGTTCCCCAGGAGATGTGACTTCCCGAGGTTCAAATTGTATGTCTCATAACTTTTGAGTGCAAAATGTGTACCACAGAAGAGAGGATGATGTGGGAGTCTGGTGGTCAATTTGTATATGGCAGAAGTGTGGGAGATCTCCTCGAGACTTTTTCTCATTAATGACATGTTTAAGGTTCATGCATGATGAAGAGTTAGCATTAAAGTTTTCCAATTGCATATCTAGAATAAGTACAAAGTTGGCAGGGACAGGGAACAACAATTAACGAATGGCTAATTATCGAAAGTGGTTGGTCGGGCTTCAAAATAGGGCTACAAGATACAACCGACAGAAGTGTAGGCCCAAGGGTAAAATTGTATCTCTCATAATTGTTGACCGCAGAACTCATAACACAGAAGAGGACATGATGGTGCATTATTGTGGACAAATTGTATATCACAGAACTACGGGTACTGTTTTCTAGTCTCGGAACATTGGAAACACAATCCTGAACCTGCCAGTCCGGGAACCCACAATTGAAAAAGTGTCTAAGTATGGAATAGGGAAACGGTAGGCCAAACTCAATACACAGTTGTTGCAGCATGTGCAACCATGGAAATGTACCACGTCATGAAAATACAACCAACTTTCAACTAAGTATTGAAAGGAATGATGGACGGTTGGGCTCGTGACGGGGCATTCCAGCAGACAAATTGTATATCGCGGAACTATGGGTACTGTTTGCAAGTTGCAGAAGATTCGAAACATAATTTGAGCCCATAATTCCAAGAAACCGCAATCAAAAAATTGTCTAAGTATGGAATAGGGAAATGATGGCCCAGACTTGTTATCAATAATATATTGAAATTTGTAATAGCTTTCCCATTGCCTGGCAAGATCTTCTCTGCATGTTTCTAGACAAGTTGTGTAGGGATTGTCAGTGTGACTGTCTCCTTGAGGATTTTTCTTATTAATGACGATATTTACAGTTGTTTCATGATGAATTCTTAGCATTAAACCTTTGTTGTTTCATATTTTGACAGAAGTACAAAGATGGTCGGCACTAGAAACAGTGACTAGGAATTGGAGATTTCGTGAACCCGCCAACCCGAGGATCCAAAATAGGGTGACAAGGTTTCCCTAGAAGACGTGAGGCCCCAACGGTCAAATTGTATCGCTTAGAATATTTGAATGCATAATGTGTAACATGGAAGAGGGGACGATTTGGGAGTCTGATAGTCAATTTGTATATCGCAGAGGTTCAGGTGTTGTTTGTAGGTCACTGAACAATGGAATTTAATCTAGAGGTCAGAATAATTAATATGCATTAGGAAAGGTGTGATTGTGGCAGGGATGGAAGGGATCCATAAATGGTTTGAAACTTTTTATGAACTCGGGTAAAGTAAATCTTGTGAGTTGGAGGAGCCCGGGGTGGAATTGTAGATCACAATTTTTTTTGGGTGCAAGATGTATATCATGGAACAGAGGGAAAAATTTGGCTAAGTATAGAAAGGAACGATGGTCGTTCCAAGTACTGTAAATGGAATTTTAATGTGTGTTAATGGGATATGTCCTCGTGGTTTTTTTCTTTTTAATGCCAATTGTTTCGTACCAATCTATTCAGTTGTCACTAGTAAAACCATAATTAATTTTCATTGGGAAGGGTGTGAAGGTAGTGGGGATCGAAGGTAGTGACAGATGCTTTATGAATATTATGAACCCTATTAGAGTGAAGCTTGCGAGTTCGAGGAGTCCGCAGTGGAATTGTAGATCACAAAGTTTTGAGTGAAAGATGTATATCACGTAACAAGCAACAACAGAGTTCGAAAGCGCCAGCCTCGACAACCACAAAGTATGGAAAGGAATGACGGTTGGTCAGACTCTTCATATGAGGATATAGATGGAGATGAAGATATGTTAGCCCGCCAACACAAGAACCCATGATCATAGAAAGGAAACTAAGTATATAACCAAAAAGGGATAATAGACGAGAAGAAGAAAAGGGAAAAAGGGCTAAGTATCTCACAAAACAACATCTATTGTTCGTTTATTAATGTCAATATTTTCAAACCTCTGGTGAGTTCTCATATATGGTTGGCCCAAAAGAACATCACAAACATCTAGTGGGGCAACATCACATAATACCTCATCCTTGAAGGGCTGGATGTTGTATGACAATCAACATTGCTAGATGACATGAAGATCTCGACCTTGGCGAAGCCACCCGATGTTGTATGGCTGCGGGTGTGGTGTTTTCGACAGTCCCAATTGTTTGATGACCTCTGCTGAGATTAGGTTCTTCTGGCTTCTGCTATCAACAATAAAATGTAGCGGGGTCCCCTTCACCCACATATGTGAATGAAAAAAGGCGCTCCCCCTCTTCAGGATCTGTTAGTTCTTCTGGTTGAATTGTTGCAGTCGCGACAATAGCAGTGGGGTCTGCGTCAATGATCTGTCCTTTACCTGTATTTTCAGAATCAGATTCTAAACTAGGGTTTGTCTCCTTGTCTTTGATATCAGCCACCAATGAATTTTTTGAGAGAAATTCATCAGTGTTGTGCCAGGGGATTTTGTGGAAATCACACCATTTTTCTGTGTCCTTCTTTTTTTCCCATGACCCTTCTTTTCATGTGGCTTGGACTGGTTTTCGGGAGACTGTCTATTATGGCCGTCTTTGTCATACTTTGGTTGTTACATACTTGCAGACCCGAACTCTCATTTATTCCGGTGCTTAAATTTTTGCTCAATTTTAACACCATATCAATAAGCAGCACCGAGTGATGAGATGTCCAGAAAATCCATTTCAGTTTGGATGTATCTGTGTAGAGCCCCACAGTATTTCAGAACCAAATGTCATTCAAATTCTTTGATACCTAGCTTGGTGCACAAGGTATGGAAGGTATTAGTGAATTTCAGAACTGCTTGGCCCCTCTCTTTTCGCAGTGTGGTCCATCTCATGTACTGGTCCTCATAGTTTCCAATAGGGTAATAATGTTCCTTTACTGCATCCACAAAAAAATCCCAAGTGGGCTCGGCCCCGTATATTCCAGACTCCTCTGTGGAACTTTTCTCCTAGTAAGTTTCCCACCAATGTTTGACATGAGGGAGAGATTTAAGGAGTGCGAAGGTGATATTTTATTTGTCAAAACAATTGTGAATAGAGAAATAACCTTCTAGTAGAGTTAACCATTTTTATAAGGCTTTTGAATATATATGTCCTTCAAATACATGAATATCAAAATTAACTTGTACCTTGAAAGGTGAAGTGCTTCCAAAGTGGTCACTTGATGAAGATGTGTCTGTTTCTATTGGCAGGCATTGAAGGATGTGGGAAAAATTCTCCATCATTTCATCCCTCTATGGTGTGAGAGCTTGCTCAAGCAACAGAATGATAGGATCATCTACTCCGTCATTTTTATTTTCTTCTGCCATTGAGGGTTTCTTGGGTGTACGAGAGCGATTATATTCAAGAGAGACAAGATTGAGACCCAACTTGCTATACTCGTACCTCGTCGGGGACATGCACTGAAAAAACGATCAAGAACATCCTGCTCTGATACCACTGATCCGGATTATTTTCGGAACAAAATGAGATCAGAGATATAATAAATAAATGCACAGAGATATCACAGATATTCAATAATATAATAGAAATGTATAAGAGATTCAACCATAAACACAGATATACAGTAATACACAATTTCTATTAATGAAAGAAATGTACAGAGACTATAAAAATATAGAGTGAAAGACTCGCTAGAATGGTGGCAGCTTATCTCTGAGAAGAGATGTGACAGATACTGCCATTCACAAGAAGTTGATTAAAATGAGGCTCTAAAGGCCTTTTTACAATAAACAAGAATGCCAAAAACCCTAGACATCCAAAAACCTAACCCTAGGAGATGAAGCACCAAAAGTCATGTGGGCCCCGTTTGGGTAAGTTAGTACATCAACTTCTCGGGGTCATAACTTTTGCATATGATCTTCGCTTTAGGCGTATGATAGTTCATTGAAAAGGTATCGTCAAATAGATTCATTTTGGGGGATCATTCATGCCTTTGTCTCTCATTGAGAACCTCGATCTCGAAAAACCTTCATTTGGGTCCTCAAACTAGACCTGTAATTTAAAAACTGCTAAAAATGGTAAATTCCTAAATTTGTCAGAAAACCGTTTTGAGCCAGTTAGAAAAGGTGGGTGGCTACCGATATCCACTTGGATGAATCCCCCCTCCTTAGGAAACAATGGTATCCATTCCATTGAGTTCTCGGGGGAAGAGGGAAAAGCGTTTGTTGAATCTGCATCTTGGTGAGTTTCTTGCCTTGATGGAGACGTCGCGCTGCTCAGTTTGTGGAAGTCTATCATGAACCTGTTGAGGTTGAGGTTGTTCAACAAGTCAGGCTACATGAGAGGATGGTGTGCAGAAGGAATCTTTACGCTTTGTTGCAACCTTATAGACCTACTTCAATTGGATAGAAGGTGTTTGGGGCGAAGCTGTAGTGGTTGTAGTGTCCTTCTATTCCCCTTTTGAACAGATTGTGAAGAAGTTGAATTTTCAATATGAGATACTACCTTGTGACAGTTTTTAGGTGGAACAGTAGTCAGAACTACCTCTAGTATTATGTAGAGATGACCCCCAAGAGAAACAATGACACTGCGGTGTTGAGACTCATAAACAACATGGCACTTCCACATATATGGTTGGCCCAAGAGAACATCACAGACATCTAGTGGGGAAAAATCACATAATACCTCATCCTTGAAGGGTTGGATGTTGTATGACAATTGATATTATTGGATGACACAAAGATATCGACCTTGGCGAAGCCACTCGATGTTCTATGGCTGCGGCTGTGGTGTTGTTGACAGTCCCAACTGTTTGATGACCTCTGCTGAGATGAGGTTCTTCTAGCTTTCGCTATTAACAATAAAATGTAGCAGGGTCCCCTTCACCCACATCTGTGAATGAAAAAGGCGCTACCCCTCTTTAGGATCTGTTAGTTCTTCTGGTTTAATTGTTCCGGTCACGACAATAGCAGTGGGGTCTATGTCAATGATCTATCCTTTACCAATATTTTTAGAACTAGATTCTGAATCAAGGTTCAACTCCTTGTCTTTGATCTTGGCCACCAATGACTTTTTTAGCGACGTTCATCAGTGTTGTGCTAGGGACTTTTGTGGAAATTGCATCATTTTTTGGTGTCCTTTGTATTCTCGTGACCCTTCTTTTCATGTGACTTGGACTAGTTTTTGGGAGACTGTTTGCTATAGTTGTCTTTGTCATACTTTGGTTGTTGCAGACTTGCAGACCTGAACTCCTGTTTGTTTTGGTGCTTAAATTTTTGCTCGATTTTAACAGCATATCGATAAGAAGCACCAAGTGATGAGATGTCGAAAAAATCCATTTCAGTTTGGATGTATATGTGTAGAGCCCCATAGTATTTTAGAACCAAATCTCATTTGGAGTCTTTGATACCTAGCTTGGTGCATAAGGTATGGAAGGTATTGGTGAAATCCGGAACTGCTTGGCCCCTCTCTTGATGCAGTGTGGTCCATCTCATGTACTGGTCCTCATAGCTTCCAACAGGGTAATACTGTTTCTTTACCGCATCCAAAAAAAAATCCCAAGTGGGCTTGGCCCCATATATTCTAGACTCCTCTATGGAAATTTTCTCCCAATAAGTTTCCCACCAATGTTTGACATGAGGGAGATCTTTAAGGAGTGTAAAGGTGATCTTTTCTTTGTCGGAAAAATTGTGAACAGAGAAATAACCTTCTAGCAGAGTTAACCATTTTTCTAGGGCTTCTGCATATGTCTGTCCTTCAAATCCAGGAATATTAAAATTAACTTGTACCTTGAAAGACAAGGTTCTTCCAAAGTGGCCGCTTGATGAAGATGCACTTGTTTCTATTGGTAGGCGTAAAAGGATGTGGGAAAAATTCTCCATCATTTTGTCCCTCTGTCACGTGAGAGCTTGCTCAAACAACAGACTGATAGGATCATCTGCTCCATAGTTTTTATTTTATTTCGCCATTGAGGGTTTCTTGGATGTGCGAGAGAGATTTTCTTCAAGAGAGACAAGCTCGAGACCCAACTTGCTATACTTGGACCTTGTCGGGGACATGCACTGAAAAAAAAATTAAGAACAGTGTGCTCTGATACCACTGATTTGAATTATTTTCGGCATGAAATGAGATCAGATATATAATAAATAAATGCACAAAAATATCACAGATATTCAATAATATAAAAGAAAAGTATCAGAGATGCAACCATAAACACATATATACAGTAATACACGATTTCTATTAATGAAATAAATGTACAAAGACTGTAAAAATACAGAGTGAAAGACTCGGTAGAATAGTGGTAGCTTATCTCTGAGAAGAGATGTGACGGCTACTCGCATTTGCAAGAAGA
>JASDQU010108226.1:122793-135715 GCA_032191745.1 Picea mariana | reverse complement strand
CGTTGTCCTCAATGCTTGATGTACAACCATATACCAGGGTCCCATGGATAATTGTGGACCGTAATGCTGAAGAAGACTGAAGAACCAAAGTCCCATGTAGAAAGGAAATCCACCACGCTGAAGTAGTCCAACCACCATTGTAAGCTCGGGTCCCATGTCCAAGTGCTCATGTGAATTCCCCATAGAATATTTTGGAGCCCAATAACCAACTCCAAATGATGCTCCAAAGACTAACACCTATCATGTGGATCCAAATAAGAAGATCCATCCACATAGTGGAAAAGGGTCGTAGCAGAATCTGGGAAGAATAATACCACTGTAGAATATGTAGACTGAACACTAGTAACTAGCTCCTGATGTGGGACATTGATTTTCTCTACATAAGGTGGAGTGGAGTCATCAAATAAAATATGGAAGTGGTTGTCATCCCAGAAATGACAACTATCCATATACCAATCAGCACAATCATCCTCAAAATAATACCAAGCATATATTTCTTGATTATATTCATGCCTGAGGCTCTCCATAAGAAATCTCTCTTGTATGTTATTCAATGAATCTTGAATACTACGAAAACTATCATTGAGGCCATCTGTGAGACTATTTGTGAGGCTGTCTGTGAGACCATGTGCAAATGCATCCAATCTGTCATCCAATTGGGCTTTGAATGATTCAAGAATTTCTTTCAAGGTTTGAGAAAAAATAGCCATCTGAGTACCCTATGAACTCTTCGGTCCTGCAGCCGTCACGAAAAACTCAAAAAAATAGACCCAATAAGTTTCGGCAGAAAATCGCGGCTTTTTCTGGAAAAACCCTAAAAAACTGCTGAAGTTAAAATGCTCATAACTTCACTTCCCGGACTCTGTTTCGGCTGATTTTTTTTTTTGAAATTGGGTGAAATTGTGAGAGGAACTCATATCTGTAACTTTCTTGGAAAAATTTGACCTCCAATTGCTACAAAAATAAAAACAAATCGCGCCGTCGTCCGCAGAAAAAACCCTGAAAATTTGCAGATTTTAAAACCTCAATATCTTGACCTTCAGGACTCCGTTTCGAACGATTTTTTTTTTCAAATTGGGTTTTTTTATGAGAGGAACTCAGATATACAACCCTTTTATACAAATTTTACACATAAATATACCAAAAATTTTGAGAATGTCTCGGCCCTCTTTTTTCTGCTCCGAAAAAAAAAATCTACAAAAATAAAAATATTTGCCCACAATGTCTGCCCAAGGAAAGTGCTCTGATACCACTTGTTAAGAACCTGAATAGATCTAAAAATATAATAACCACAAATACTGAATACACAATAGATCCACAGAGCAAGATAGAAGAAACCACACAATATTATTACCAAACCCTTGAGGTAGGGCAACACCATACAATGGATTCTATTATGGAAGGGATCCTCTCCTGTTCACCTTCCTCTTTGAGGGGGCATCCTCCTATTGATCTACCTCTCCAAATACAATACTTCTCTTCATGTCTCATTACATTGCTTGAGCCCCTTTATATAGTGCTACCATCACCTAAGAACATTCTAGAGGAGGAATNTTATTATATCTAACTACCATAGTGGGCCTTATTTAATAATATAGTGGACCTAGTCCACCTTACATTGAATGACCTCCACTATTATCACTATGGGCCCTCTGGGCCCCCCTACTACCTCTCTATCTACCTTATAACTTCTATCTCTGAGAACTGGATTCTCAGCTGCTTCATACGCTTCTCCAAAATTTGCATCACTTGCGTACATATCCTTGAGATTTTCAAAACCCAAGGTTTTGACTCGGAACTCCTGCAACAACAAACATTTCCTGCTCAAAGCATTAGCCACTTTGTTAGCAGTACCCGAAATATGTTTAATCACAAATGTGAAATTCTTCATATACTCTACCCATTTTGCATGTTTCTGATTCAACTTCTCCTGTTGAGTCACAAATTGCAATGCATGATTATCACTATACAAAACAAATTCTTTCAGGATCAAGTAATGCCTCCACTTCTTCAACGCCTATATGATAGCATAAAATTCTTTATCATATGTGGAGTATTTCAGTTTTGCCTCATCTAGCTTCTCACTGAAATATGAAACTAGTCTATCTTCCTGACTTAAGACTGCTCCTATGGCAAACCCGCTTGCATCACATTTCACCTGAAATACTTTTTGAAAATCCGGTAACACCAAAACCGGTTGTTCCGTGATCTTTCGCTTCAACAGATTGAAGCTCTTCTCAGCCTCTGCTGTCCAGTGAAAAGATTTATGTCGCTTCTTCACTGTATCCATCATCACTACATGGATCCCACTGAAATTCCTGATGAACTTCCAATAGAAACTAGCCAAACCATGAAAACTTCTCACCTCAAATATATTTCTCGGTGATGACCAATTCTTAATTACCTCCACCTTATCCGGATCCATCCTCAACTCATTAGCCAAAATAACAAAACCCAAGTAAATGAGCTCTGTCTTCATAAATGAAGACTTATTCATATTAATCAACAGCTTCTCCCGCTGTAGCTTCTTCATCACTGTAGCCAAATGCTTCATATGTTCAGCCTCTGATTTACTGTAAATCAGTATATCATCCAAATACATAATGACGAACTTCCCAATGAACTCCCTCAGGACTTCATTCATCAACCTCATAAAGGTACTTGGTGCATTTGTCAAACCAAACGGCATGACTAGCCACTCATACAGTCCTTCGTTGGTTTTGAAGGTTGTCTTTCACTCATCGCCTTCTCTCATGCGAATCTGGTGATATCCACTTTTCAGATCTATCTTTGAAAAATACTTTGCCCCGCTTAGGTAATCCATCAAATCATCCATCCTCGGCAATGGAAACCTATACCTGATGGTTATCTTATTAATCGCTCTTGAGTCGGTACACATCCTCCAGCCTCTGTCTTTCTTCGGACTGAGTACTATTGGAACAACACACGAACTCAAACTTTCCCTGACCAATCCTTTGTCCAACAACTCCTAGATCTGGTTCTTGACTTGTTCGTTTTCTTGCGGCGTCAACTTATACGTAGCTTTATTTGGCAAACTAGCTCTTGGTATGAGATCTATATGGTGACTCACACTTCTCATCAGTGGCAACAAACGAGGTAATTCGTCCACAATGATGTCAGCGAACTCTTCCAGCAGTTCCTGAACCTCATCTAGTAAATCATCCACTCTTGTTCTAGTCAGAACAATCCTCGGCTTCCTGACCACAAATAATTGTGGATATTCTTTCTTCTTCACCTCCGTAAGAAGTTCCTTCCCACTCATGAGAAGTACTGTGTTGCTTACTTCCGGCTTCACCTCCTTATCCTTTATCGAAAGCAACATATGGGTTCTCCCATTCTTCTCCAGGGTATATGTGTTCATTCTCCCATCATGAATCACATTTCTGTCATATTGCCATGGTCTACCCAGCAATAAATGACATAGATCCATAGGAATGACATCACAGAGTACTTTATCATTATACCCTCCTATTTTGAATTCAACCAAGCATTGTTTAGTAATAGTTACCTGGTGTCCTTTCTGTAGCCATCAAACCTTGTATGGACTCGAGTGATCAGTCATCTCCAGCTCTAGCTTCTCTACCATCTCGGTTGAAACGCGATTATCCATGCTACCGCTGTCCACAATAACCTTGCATACTCTATCCTTAGTCTTGCAAGTTGTTCTGAAAAGTCTGGTCCTTTGAGCTGAGTCCTCTACCTCCTTTCCGGGTGTTAAGAGAACTTTACGCATCATCAGTGACCTTCTGCCTTCTGTGTCTTCGGCCTCAACATCCCACTTCTGCGCTTCGACGATGTGAACTTCTCCAATATCCTTCCTTTTATTTGGACACTCGTAGGACTTGTGCCCATTCTTTCCACATGTGAAACATGTGATAACTCCACCTCTTCCTCTTCCTCTACCTCTAGTATGAGGAAAAGTGTTTGCGTCAGCATATCCTCCACTCTGCTCTGTATGCTGCCCTCTCTGTTCAACATATGGCCCTCTCTGTGAGGTCCCACCTCTTTCAACTTTACCCTGAGGTTTCTTACATTCCTCCTTGGGCTTCTAAGTTCTTTCTTGGGCAACTGCCTTGCCTCTGGGCTGAGTTTGGCCTTGCCCTCGCTGACCTTTCTTACGGCTTAGCTTCTCCTCATCTTTCAAAGCCATCTGATAATAATCCTCCACTTTTCGGATGGTTACCATGCTCAATTCATCCTGAATGTCGTATCTCAGACCATTCAGATATCTGGCAACCTTCTCATCATCGCTCTCCCGATGACCTGCTCTGATGTTCAGTCGATAGAATTCCTCAGTGTATTCTTTCACTGTCGTCAGTTTCTGTCTCAGGTTCTGCATCCTCCTGAACAGAGTATTTTGATAGTCTCTTGGGATGAACTTTGTCTTCATCTTCGCAATCATTCGATCCCAAATCTTAATCTTCTGCTTGCATTTGCAGCGTCTGTCAACTTGTAGCTCATCCCACCACAATGTTGCATGTCCTTTCAAGCGCGTAATAGCATGCTTGACTTTCTTATCTTCTTCGACGTCTTCGTAGTCGAAGTAAGTATCCAGAGCTCTAATCCAATCTAGTAGCTCCTCTGCATCCAGATTTCCCTCATAGACTGGAATGTCCATCTTTGCCTTTGCACCCATCCTAGCAATAGATTTAATTAATCGCTCAGTTGATGCATCTTCAGCTGCAACTTCCTCCTCGCGTTCAGCTTCAACTTTGCTGTCGAAATCGCTTAGATCCCTTGCACTAGCTGTGCATCTTGACGCTGTCTCCATGTCCTCAAGTCTTTCTCGAAGATCACGCATCTGTCTCTCCATCTCTGGATTTTCTACCTACCTGCCTCTTCTCCTCACCTCCCTATCTTCTGGATTAGGTGAATGTCTTTCTCTTCTGGACGGTATAGCGAATTCTCTTCTCTGCTACAGAAAGAAAAGAACTTCCCGCTATGATACCACTTGACAGTAACACGGCCCCTTCACCACCCGCAGGTCAGAAGGTTCATGCGCACTCACAGGATCTTCTTCTCTCTTCGACCTGAAGAACTCAAATGTTCCTCTAATTCCCTATCGGGAATTTTCCTTACCCACAGTAACTCTTCCAAGTGATCTCCCTTAATGATCGGGAAATCGGAACTCGCAACTTCACAAGTTCACTGTCTGTCTCTAGGCTCTCAAATCCCCGAGACCTGATAGCCAGTCAACGTTGACTTCTTCTCGTACCTATCGGGACTTCTTCTCTATCATGATTTCGCAACTCGCGATGTCGTGCACTTTGAATTGTCGACTCCCGATACCCGATGTGCCGAATCTCTGATGCGTACATGTGAATTGACCTTTCCACACCCCCTCGCTTCAATCGAGATTTCAGAATTCACAGGATCATGAATCCTAACACCAAAGGATTCGGGACTTACCTTTTCCCAATCCCCGATATGATATGAAACCTGTCCTCCACTAACCCTGACTGTGGCCCACACGACTCTTCCATCGAGATATCGCATTTCACGATTCAAATGTGCAAGAGTTTCTTACCCTTGAAAACCCCGATTCTCTGAACCCCAACTTACTGGGATCTCCTGACATGCGTCCTCACTGATGGACGGTTCTGGGCTTGTCAGGATATCACGTACACGATATCGTAATCCTCATTGCAATCACTTGGAGCTTCAACTCGCGAACCCCCGATATGCGATGTCACGTGTAGATCCGATGACTCCTGTGGCACGGATCAACGGTTACGCTCTTCCTGAGTTTCAAACCCCTGGGCGTTCTCACGGTAACCTCTTGGCACCTCCACGAGATCTAACGGTCCTCGGAATTTCGCGAAATCCTCTCAGAGAGTCTCGACCATCCGTTCTCCTTTTGATGATTCTATGAAATGAAGAAGTGTCTCCCCACGAGACTCGTTCACCCGCTCTCCAACCTACGACACTTCTCTATGACCTTCCACGGTAGCTTCCCTGCACTTACCCTTCAGTGAATTCAAAGGCCTATTCCTCCAGATATTTTCCACAACTTTAGTCTTCAGAAAGGAACCTTGCACGCACTCCTTGTGGCAAATCTTCAACAACGCTTAAGTGTTGAAGGCACTCGACTCTATGCACACCTGCAGCAATAGTCTTCCGATACTCTGCTCAGAATCACAACTCTGAGACTTAGCTTGGCCTAGGCACTCCTTGCATGGCACTGTGCCTAACTACACCTTCGAGGAAATGAGAACAAAAGATGTCTCTGATTGAACCCTTCTATCAACGCACTCCTTGCGGACAATTCAATTGCACTCCTTGCAGGAATCCTCTGGCTCAAATAGAGAAAAAATTGAACTCATTCACTCTTTCTCTCAGACTTCAATTCCACCATGAAATCACATACACAACATATAAAAGCAAATGTATGACAGGAAGCAAACATTCATGAGCATAACATCAATACACAGAGAAACAACACAAACCATGAATTTGAATCAAAGCTTTCTTCTATTAATTCAAATGCCTATACATGGGTGTTCTTCATACAATTCTCTGCATGCTCTTGCTCTCCCTGCTTTTGAATTGATAATCCTCTAATACAATGTACAAATGAGGGTGTCTATATCCGTTTTCCCTCTCGGACTCTAAAGCTATCAAATCTAAATAAAATTCCTATTGAACTGCATTAAATTTATTAAATGCCGACTATCTACCTAAGGACGAGAGCTATCCGCTCAAGGTCCATTACAATATACAAGTGCACCTTCATAAATGGCTTCATTAAAGACTTTCACAACAATCCCAAAGTGTTTTCAAAATTTGGTGCTAGCTTGTCCAGCTGTCCTCTGCTTCCGCTCTGGCTCGCTTGAGGTGCTGGCGATGCTCCTGCATCAGCTTTGAAATTATTTTGACTGATTTTCATTGTTTTTTCACTTGTTGGTGAAATTGTTGGTTATTTGTATCCATCTACTATTGATTTCCAAATTTCAAATCCTTGTGCCTGTATATATTTTTTCATCCTTCTGCTCTAGAATGCATAATTTTTTCCATCAAACTATGGTATCCCATTTGTATACATGTTGTTGCTCTCTATGATCTACCTTTCAGTGGTTAAACTGGTTTCTGAAGGAACCTACTCTGATACCAATTGTTGGATTACTGAGAGGGGGGGTGAATCAATAATAGAGAAATTTAATCCTTTTTAACCATAAAATGCAAGTGTTATATCAATTTATCATTCTCATCCAATAGTTTCATAGTAAATAAACAATGAACAAATGAACAATCATACACATACACATACACAGTACACCAGTGCTTTTACGTGGAAACCCAAAGTGGGAGAAAACCACATAATGTTTTTTCCTATATATCTTTAATAATTACATTCATTGAAAGAACCAACTTCCTTTGTTTCCAGCTAAAACTGGAAGGAGGCTCCAACCCCCTATTTTTTCAGGCTATAAACTGAGGGAAGCTCCAACTCCCCAATTCTATGGCTATGACCAGAAGGAGGCTACAACCCCCTATGTTCTCCGGCTAAAACCACTTTTCTTTTCCCTATCCAACTTCCCTTCCATATAAGTAGAATGATGAAACCAATTCCACAATATCACTGTGAGATATACTGTTGTAAACCTGTACCAATTAACCTTCACCAAACAACCTATAACAACATGTACCAAACAACATGTAATCAACATGTACCATAAACAAGTGTATCAACCATGCACCAACCTGTACCTCAGCCTATACCATCAACGAGTGCATCAACCATGCACAAAATATGTACCAATCATGCATCAAATACACATAAACTACGAATAATCAATATGTACCAACATCATCAACTATACACCTCATATATGTGCCAACTCATCAACTACTTGTCTCAACCATGTACCCAACATGTACCTCAACTAAAAGCCCTCATCAATTTCATCATCCAAAAACGATTTGTAACTCTGTAATAAACCTGGTGTATATGATCACATACCTGCAAACCTTCCTTAACTTTAACAACAAGAGACTAGCATTTTCATCATACTTTACTTTAGTCTCACATGACTAATTTTGGATTAGTCAACAACCTTAACTTGAAATAATCATAACTATGTACCTGTAATGAATAAATATTTGAAAATAGTACAAAATTTTCTTCAGTGTGTTTATGCAATTCCGCCAGGTTTCACTACTTGGAACCTCTCAGAAAAAGAGTTATAGAAAAAATGGCATACCTTGTTGAATTCTGGCTTATTCTAGAGATCGAACTTGTAGAGCATTCCCTGCACAGAATATTGGTTGTATGGGTCTGAAAATGGTACAAAGATTACTAAATACTGTATTGTAACCAATACATTTGGTATTACTGAATTTGGATCTATTATGAAGAATTTATGTCATTTTTACCCGAAACACTTGTTTTAGACTAGTTTCAAGACTATCCACAAACCCTATTTTCCACGAAGTGTAACTCCAAACATACAATAACCCACAAGATAAAATTTTATCACGATTACTTGGATATGTTTCCTCAACGACCTCCAGAGTTTGTAGTATGAATCATTCTAGAAGAAAAATTATTTTGAAAATGGTGAGATGACCTATAAATAACATACCTTAGAAAGCATCATCAAAATAATTTATCCTCCCTTGAATTTTGGCCTTCTTTACTTTACCTTCCCTCTGAAATTCTCCTTATATATCCTTTGGTTACCTCAGTCACTTGTAGATATTCAATATTCTCAAGTGTAATTAAAATGAGAGACCCTTTCCTCTTATTTATACTTTTGTGTATCTTCCTCAAGGGGTTACCTTCTAACCATCTTAAACCACTTTCCTTATTTTAGGGCTAACCCACTTCTAACCACATGTCCACTTAGTAATTTCTCCATTAAATTTATTATTTAAATAATTTCTTTTGTATCCACTTTGACATATAGTATGCTCATCACTTCACTTTATTATTTAAATAATTTCTTCTTTGCAACCACTTTGATTACTTTGACCTTTTGGGGCTTCTAGATGACTCATGAGGATTCTCCAACTTCACATGGACATAACTATCTAACTGTGAGGAGTTATGTGACATTACACATACCACCGGAAATGGAATGACATGCACTATCCATATAGAATAGTATTACTTTCAAATATATTAAACCTGATACCATTATACATCAAACAAACTTGGTTCCATTACCCAAAAATTTGTGCTACCGGAATTCACTATCGAACTTTATTCAAGGGTTGACATCAATGACAACCATCCCAAATAATCAACAGGTAAATCCAATTTGTATTTCATACTTCTAATCCTCTACAACACCTTATAGGGACCATCATACCTGAGCATTAATTTATTGTCCTTATTTTGTTTATTGGGGGAGACTTGTTCATATGTTTGTAGCCTCAAAAATACCCAATCCCCCACTTCAAATTTCTTTTCTCTACGATGATAGTTTGTTTGTTGTTTCATCCTATTTTTTTGTGTAACCAAGTTGTCCTTCAATGGTTTCCGAACCTCTTGTTGGAATACTAAGGAGGGGTGGGGGGGTGAGGCGGGGGGGGATAAGTATTATCACTTTTACCACTTCTAACCACAATATGTTAACTTTATCAAAAATATATCATCAATGTATAATGGGCATATAAACATAAGCATCATCACATCAAGATCAAATCAAATACACAGTACACTAGAATTTATGTGGAAACCCAAATGGGAGAAAAACGCAGAATGTTTTCTTGTATATCAAATAAAACATTCATAGGAAGCACCAACTTCCCAATTATCTAGTTCTAAATAGAAGGAGGCTACGACCGCCTATTTAAAATCTCCAACATGAAGGAAGCTCCAACTCCCTGTGTTCTCCAGCACCAATCGGAAGGAGGATACAACCCCCATTCCTTGCATCATCCTCTTGCCCTGAAATATAAGTGTAGACCAATTGTCACTACCACAATCACTACCACTGTCAATGTCACCATCACTACCACTATCACTGTTATTGATGATTAAAATCACAACAAATTTTTGCCTGCAAAGTGTTGCTAAAGCCTATTATTATAAAAGCAAAATAATACTAGTAGGTGGGACCCCCTTGTATATTGGAGATCAGGTCTGGTTGTTTTTTTGATGTTGTGCTACTTTTCGACACTGCTTACATGGTGATATAATCTTGTTTTACTAGCGATGGAGAAGGAATGTTATGTTTTTTTCTGTTGCTCTAGGCTCAAGTTTTATTTTACAACTGATCTGGATTATTTTCGACACGAAATGAGAGTGGAGATATAATAAAGAAATGCACAGAGATATTGAAGATATTCAATAATATAACATAAATGTATCAGAGATGCAACCATAAACATAGATATATAGTAATACATGATTTCTATTAATCAAAGAAATGTACAGAGACTGTAAAAATACAGAGTGAAAGACTCACTAGAATGGTGGCAGCTTATCTCTGAGAAGAGATGTGACAGCTACTTGCATTCGCAAGAAGATGATTGTAATGAGGATCTGAAGGCCTTTTTATAATAAGAAGGAATTCCAAAAACCCTAGACATACAAAAACCTAACCCTGGGAGATGAAGCGCCAAAAGTCATGTGGGCCCCGTTTGGGTAAGTGAGTACATCAACTTCCTGGGGTCGTAACTTTTGCATACGATCTCCATTTTAGGTGTGTGATAGCTCATTGGAAATGTATCATCGAGGAGATTCATTTTGGGGGCTCAATTATGCCTACAAATATCATTGAGAACCTCGATCTTGAAAAACCTTCAGTTGGGCCCTCAAAATGACCCTGGAAGTTAAAACCTACTAAAAATAGTAAATTGCCAAAATTGCCAGAAAGTCGTTTTGAGCCATTTGGAAAAGGTGGGTGGCCACCGATATCCACCTAGATCAACAACGGCCTATGTTATCCTTTTTATCACTACTATCTGTTATTGGGATCTATTACTAGGAGACCTGCACAATAAACATGTTAGCAATAACATATACAAGCAATTGGAGAAAGGAAAAAGAAATATAAGATCAAAAGGAAAAGGGATCTAACTATGAAAATATACTACACCACATGCATGAATCATTAAAATGATTATGGATTAAATCCTAGATAGCAAGCTAATGGTTATGCGATTTTATTGATCTATATGGTTACTATGCATATGGTATGTTTTGGAAGAATAGGATGTGGGTAGGACATTTGACAAAGTGATAGATTTGATTAAGTCATATGTAATGGTTATTATGTTATGGAATAAGTTTGGTATGGGCCACACTATTGGTTTTAATGGGTGATTATTTCGATACATGGTTTGATTAATGGCATTAATGAAAAGCTTGTTGGCATGTAATACGGAATTAATGGACTGTAAATGGAGGCGACATACACTTACTGCATGTCACCTTTACTCCTTCACTGGCTGCCAACCTAATCGCTCTATTCTTCAACTTTGTTGTTGTGGTTATGCTTTGACTTCCTAGCAGAGAGGAACCACTCGACCAACTTTGATTTTAAGGTGTTTTGATTACATGTATGTCTTTTTATTTCCATCCATGAGTCTGATCTATTTATGAAATGGATATTGGCTCGAATGTATGGGTTGTGATTTCCTTAAGTGTGGCAACTGTGTGAAATCGTTATTTTCTTTGGAATGAATCATTTTTGGCTCTACAAAAATGTTTTGAATTCACAGTGTTATTGGTCATTCTGAGCGTTCGCAGCTATAGGCTCTTTGTCATCCTTGCTCATTTTAGTTGGATGGTTTTCTTTGGTCTTGAGTGGTTGTTTGTCTTCACGCATTTCATATCACCATACCCAGGCTTTGGTTTTATGAGGTTTAATGGTTGGAAGTGCCTTGTGTCACTACGCATTGTTCGCTAGGGAATTGGGTTGTTTTTCACTACTATGCTTGCGCAGTGGGTTATGTTGTTTTCACCCCAGCGTTGTAGTTGGTTGACTAGAAAGCCACGAGGGTTATACCCTGTGTGTGATAATTATCATTACCATGCCAAAATGAAGCCCTTCTCCTTTGTTCATAGCCTCTCCTATCATGAGATTCGTCACCTTGTTCACAAAGTAAATTGTGGTGTTATCTCTGTGTATATTGTTGGTCTCGGAGGTTTCCACCATTGAGAAGAATCGATTCTAGCCTCCCTATGTTGGCCACAGAGTAGACCCTTAAATCCTCAAGTCCAAGGGTTGTTAGAGAATACCGTTGTGGCCTATCGGGTTTACTATTGGTTGTTATAGATTGGTATGTATTGTCAACAGAGTTGATTACCGGCTCGCCCAGTTGATTATATGACAATGGTGTTGGTTTTGGTATCTAGTCACTGCATTTGTTATTATAATCTATAAGTTATGCATGGTTAATTGAACAAATCAAATAGAAATTTGCTCTCATTGTGATTAAATGAATTGATAGCCCAACATTATTCTTGATTGATTAAGTCACAACATCGATTCATGTCGATGTGTGGGTATGTGTGGCGTTCCTATGACATGTTAGGTTAGGTTGTTGATTATTATGACAGTCCAAGTAATAGGCCAGCACTGAAATTGGTTGATTGAAGATTGGGGTTGATAGACAGTCACTGTCTTTTGCATTGAAGTTATCGGGATGTTAAATTCAACATTAGTTACAATTTTTTAATGATGTTTCGTGCATGATGCATTTGTATGTGTGGTGTTCCTACACCGTGAGTAAATGGTCACTGTAACTATGTGTTTTTTGGCTAGATGGTTATTCCAACCAGGATGACTATGGAAGTTCCATTCATTGTATAAGTATGGTTATTCAGTTGTGTTATCAAAGATGAGCCCGAGTTTTACAGTGTGGTTTTGATTGCAGTTTGATTGATTTGAGAAATTCTATATGCTATCTCCTTGTGTTGGATTGATGGCTCGACAAAATAGGTTGAGTT
>JASDQU010108226.1:102583-114328 GCA_032191745.1 Picea mariana | reverse complement strand
AGATGAACACCAAAGATGGAAAGTAGTCACGTGATCACCTGGATCTTCGTTAGGCTTGGCCTTGAACTTTGGAATGTCCGAAGGAAACTTCGTTGGCATAGGAGGCCAACGTGGATCATGACAGATAGGATCATTTAACAACCTTGTCAAATCTGGCAAGTGCAACGTCACCAGGAATGGTAATTTGGGTTGCTGCTGATAGCCTGGGAAAAAGGGTCCTGGGGTTTGACTGGCACTAGGTTGCCAGGAAAATTTTGGCTGCTGGCCCGGATTCTAGTAGAAACCATGGCCCTGACCAACATAAGGATTTTGCATCTGTGGAGACATCATTGGCTGATTCCTTATGAAGGACATAGGATGTTGGGAATTCATCGTGTTTGACAGACTTTGGGAAGGATTACCCCATGCCGGTCCTGATGGGAGAGACATAGAAGTCTGTCCGAGGTTCCATTGACTGTGGAAAGAATTACCCCAAAACAGCATTCCAGAGGAAGGAACGGATCCTTGTCCTGAGTTCCAACGTCCTGGTATATGTGCCCCCGGCGCAGGAATAGTACCCTGCGTCGGAGTAGACTGTCCAAAAATGGGAGTGCCCCCAGATGGGAAAGCAGTGGATGTGAAAGTGTTGTTACCAAACGTCCCGTTCCAAACAAACGGTGACGAACCTACCGGCAGAGTTTGCACAGGTGTTCCTTCACTCCCGACTCCAAATGAACTCGTGTGTGTAGGCTGCCCGGTGGACTGTTGATGCAGACCACAAAGCAAAGGGGACGAAGGTGAGATATGACCTCCAGCGTAAGTAAAAGCATTAAAAGGGACAAGAATGCCCCCAAGTTGACCTTGTAGAGGAGCGTTAGAGCTCCCTGCCCCCAGACCCAAAGTCTGTAAAGTGGAGTAAGTGAGTGTAGGACTTGTACCCGAACTAGGCATACCGTATGAAAATGGAGGGCTTGTCGCACTAGGTGTGAATGGATTTGTGGCCGCCGCAATAGATGGGGTCAGTCCACTGTATGACGTAGTTGCGGCCAAGACCGTAGTGGCTTAGGCCGACAACGGCAAGTTAGGAGATGCTTCTCCTGTGGTAGCAATGATGGTGGGAATGGAAGAATTCCCAGAGGAAGTAATAGCGTTTGTTTCCATAGCTGTGTGAGGCACTGACAGGCGTTCGTAAAATTGAATTGGCACAATAACTTGCGGCCAAGTATCAGTGGTTGGGGTTTCAACCGAACCAAGATTGGTGGTTGATTCCTCCGGGAGTTGTTCGGGCATAATGGTTTGTAACCCGGTTGCTTCGAAAGACCCTTGTTGGTCTAGCTTCCGCCTCAATGGTGGCGGGGGTGGCTCCAATATAACCGGCGGCAGGCCTAGAAGCCTTCGTGACTGGCAGAACTCTAAATCCTCCACTGTGTGAGAAGATCCACTACACGATAAGGTATTCTACATGGTCAAACAGTAACACACACTAAAAAGAATCCCCTAAAAGATAAGACAAGCAATCACTAACTATTTTGAAGAACAGTTATAACAACCAACACTAGAGAAACTTACCGGTGCAAGTGCAACTCGAAAAAGGAAGCACCCTTCGGGTATACTCTGCAAAGCGTGGCCTGATGTCTGTCCTAGGTATCGCGGTATACCCCCGCAGTCACTTGTGTATGTCCCTATGAAATATTGGCAACTAGTTTGCCAGCACGTGAACAATCACCAGGCGGGTACAGTCGATAGTCGGGTAGACCACAATGAGCAAGGTATCAAGCCCGAAACCTGTCAAGGGTATCGAGAGAAAATGGTCCAGAAGACAACTGAGGACCTCAAACAGATTCAAGACCCACGAAGCCCCGTAGCAAATGCAAATGACGGAATCCCTCAACAAATCCTCGATATGTGTTCTCCACTACGCTTGGTCCAGCTTTGGAGGCATTATCTCTGCTACCTTTCCTTACGCGACCTCGTGTTTAGCCCCTGTGTTAGAGGGGGGTCCCAGATAAATTCCACGAAACTGGACTTCTACACTCCCTATCGTAGACTCCAATGTTTGGTTTTGAGTGGCCTTGGAGAGTTTACTCTCCAACCTATTCCAAGGCCCTGGTCCTGAGCTAGTGTATGAACCCTACAAACAAAAAGTCTAATAGATTTTAATTAGCGTTGCTTTTATGGGCTTTTTTACATCACAAGGTATGAAGGTGAAACTGATGATGTGTAAAGACTCAAAGCAAAAACAAATGAAAAAATGCTGGAAACAAAAGACTTTTATTAAATGCAAAAATCAACAACTTTTCACAAAGAAAGACTTCTTTTTCTTTTCAATTTTGCTAAGATTTCATACAGCACACATAAAGAAATTTCACTCAATCTGCGAGCTACTTATGCTCTAAATGCACTGCAAAAACTTATGAACAAAAAGACTTCTCCCTAACTATTGATGCAGAAACACAATTTTCAAGCAAAGAGGAAAATGAAAAGATTTTTTTTTTTTTTATTTAAGTGTTAAATGAAGCAACAAAGGGAAAATGCCGACAAGCACAAAACCAAGAAAACAAAACAAAATTCTGGCTTAAAGCGCAGATCGCAAAAAATCGAAGTAAAGACACTCAATGGCAATCTGGAAAACAATGATTCTTTCACTTGTCTAAAAACCATAAAACAAAATTTTTCTTTTTTTATCTTTTCTATCAAACGTCAACTAAGAAAAAATAGGCTAAGGGTAAGAGGCCCTAACCTACTGACTGTGCAACCCTAGACTCAAACTCCTGAGAGGAACACTTCTCACCACAGGAGGGGATGACTACCCCACCCTGATTGAAAAGCAACCTGTCAAGCCCGCTACTGTCACTGAAACAGCACGCGTGCAAACGCGTGCTAAGCTATAACAGAGCGCGGGTACCCGCGGGCTGAGATGGTACAGGCCGTGTGTATGTATAAAATCTAAGAAAAAACTAAACACAGGCAGCCCAGACCTGGAAGAGGCCTCTGGTATTGACAACCAAGGTCTCTTGAAGGCTTGGATGCTTCTTCTTTAATAGAAAAGAAAAATAATTGTAGAAAATAATAAACGAAATAAAGCAAACTGAGACAAGACAATGAACCAGCAAGACCCAGACAGGATCCAAAAAGCCCCCTGAGAATGTATAATTCTGACAGGGAAGAGGGGACTGCCTCTTAATCTCTCTGACTCCTACACGCTACTGAAACCTCTACAGCTAGCGTTCACACGCGTGTTGTAGAAGGTTAGGG
This sequence comes from Picea mariana, assembly GCA_032191745.1. NCBI lineage: Eukaryota > Viridiplantae > Streptophyta > Pinopsida > Pinales > Pinaceae > Picea > Picea mariana. The sequence goes on along the minus strand of JASDQU010108226.1, from coordinate 111,094 downwards.
CATGGGTTACATGCGTGCAAGCCTTCTGCAGGCCGCGTGTACCTCTATGTTTCTCGATAATTATCGTCAAGCAACAGTCAAGGAAAAACTGGTATAAAGAACCAGGTTCCCTGCTAGCTCTGACCTAACAGAAAACAGACATGCAAAGAAACAAAAAATTCAATCCTTTAAACTACCCAAAAACCTCAACTAAATCCGGAAAACCCTAAAGAGTATCTATCCCCAGTGGAGTCGCCAATTCTGTTGTTGGGAAATAATACCCTACAGACTAGCAAGCTAGGGTTAGACTTGCATGCAGATCATGACCTTAAAGGAATCACTTTTAACCTATCACCCCAAAACTTAAAACCCTTTTTTCACATACAAGCATGGAAAGGGCCTACTACCCTTTTTACTGATGTTTGGTGTAGATCCTCCGTTGCGCTTTGTCCGCTTGCTTGCGCTGCTCCTTCCAAAGACAATCCTGCAATCCAGACAAAACACTACGCATGCATGCTATTTTTCTACTTGAGGGTTAGAGATTAAGCATAAATCGAATAAATCATATATAACTCATGCATTGGGACGGGAAAAGTATTCTTTTATTAATCTCAAGATGAATCAACTTACAATAATGATAGAGATCGGCCACCACTCCTTGATCCTGATCCTGGGCTCTTCCTCTTCTTTGTCCTCCAACTACTTTGCTTTAATTCTCCTTAAGCTTGAGGAAAGGCTAAAGGGTTGGGACAAATGGACTCGGCAATTGGGCAGAGTTTNTCCAAATAGTACCCCTACCCCTTCTTTTATAGGCTAGAAGGAGCTAGGGTTTTGGATGAACTCTCAGCCATGCATGGCCGGGAGTTTCAGTTAACTGACCCATATCTTTTTGTCCCATCAACAACTTTCCTGTTTTTGTGCTTTGTTAGGTAAACGCGGGCTGTAGTAGGCCTGCCAGCATTCACCCACATGCAGTAGTGGGTTAGGGCGCGTGTACCTTTACCCAAGAGGTTTTTACAAGAGGTTTCTCAGCAGATGTTTTGGCAATGAAGGGAAATGAGTTGGCCTGATGCCAGGTAAGCATGTATGGTGCAATTTAGGGTTATAACACCTATCCCAATAGAAATTAAGAAAGGATGAAGAACAAGACAGAACATTGAGGCTAGAACAATTTTTAGCTCTCCTCCACTAGGATAATAAAAATCTAAGCGAAGAAGAACAAAGGAGAAGATATAAAGAAGTTGATCTAGAGAGAAAATATTACAAAGCCGAAGAAAGGTACCAATTGTTGAAGAATAAAGAGGCCGAAGAGAAGAAGGTCATGCTAGAGAAAATCAGAAGTAAAGATTCCCCTTCTCAGAAAGCTGGCACAAGGAAGAAAGAAACAATAAACACAGGTAAGCCACCATCAATCACACTAGAAGAAACTCGGGAAAGGAATAAGAAGGATAAGGTAGACAATACAGAAGTCTAAGACATCGGTTTAGTAGGTGTTGATGCTATCATTGACCTAGATCCTGAGAACATAGTGGTTGGTACCCCAATAGAAGAATGCACCCCCCTGGCTTTGATTCCAGGAAGCTTATCGCTCACCTCAGAAGGGATCAGGTTCGAAGGAGTAGTGGTCGTAGTTGGAGATTATTACTATAGCCAAAAGACCTAAGCCATAGAGAAGAGGACACCCAAAAGAAAAAGGGGGAAAGTAAAAGCAGGCCAGGATGTGCTCAAGAGCAGTATCAAAGGGAAATTCGGGCCAAATGTAAAGGATAACACTCTACAAGCAACCTCATCACTCAGTTATTTTGTCGGGGTAAACATCATATCGGTCCATGAGGTCGTTTTAGTTCTAGATGTGGCAATAGCCAGGATTGCAAAGCTGGAAATGACCTTGGCAACCATCAAAGAATCTACTACTAGTGAGAAAACAAAAGAAATATAGCAGGTGAAGCAGGCCTATGAGGAGGAGATAAAAATGAAATTACGAGCATAGAAGGAAGGTCTGCAGGTCAAATTCACTGAGTCAATATTGTCAGTCCAAAAGGCCCATGCTAATGACATGCAGCAGCTTGAAGCCTCGAAAAATCTGGACGTGATGAAACATAAAGCACAATTGGACGAATTGAGGTATATCAATGAAAAGGTTCGAGCCAAAATCCAAAGGCTACAAATGGATACAAAATATATTGAGAAAGACTATAGAAGAACACCAAAATTAGATAGCAACTCTCGAGGTAGTTAAGATAAAAGACCTGGATAAAAATGAAGAACTTCAAAGAATGCAGAAAATATTGTTCACTGAACTCGACAAAATTCTGGTGATTGGATATGAACAAACGAAGTTCGACTAATAGGTGAACTCTACCCATGAAAAGTATCAAAGAGCCCTGGAAGCTTATGACACAATCACAGAGTGGCAAGATTCTCTACCAACAATTTCTTCTACAGAAACCCTTCTTTCATATTCTGGTGAGAAAATAATCTCAGATCGTTGACTGCTAGAGACAAGCATGGCAACGATCACCGAGGTGATAAATATCTAGATACAAGTCATTGTATCCAACACTAACGTATCGAAATCGACATATGATCTTCTCTCAATTTCAGAATGGATCCCTTGAGGGACATCGAAAAATATTACTCAACCCAGACAATCATCGAGGATGTGGACACCAAGAGGAACCTTGCTCAGAGAGAAATCGAAGCAACCAACGAAATTAACATGGATCTTATCAAAAAAAGATTGATATAACCCTCCAAAATCATCACCCTGATAGAATATGTAATGAAATGTGTTGAGAAGAGCCTTGGGATGAATATTATCATTCCCATGTGAAAGATTGAGGCTGATCTGGAGAGGACGTGGTTACTTCGAGTAGATTCCATACTCGGAGACTTCAATATCTGGAAGGCATTCATGGACGCGAAAGCGAAACCATCAGGGTGCCCCTGAAGAATTGCTTTTGTAACATAAATTTTGTAGAGTAAATCACATCATTGTACTCATGTCCATGTCCCAATCAGGAAATGGAAGTTGGAGCATCTCTTTAGTATCCCAACTGTTATTAATATGAGGAGTGTAGTGTAGTCCCATAGTACCTTTATAAATGGGATGATTGTAAAAGAAAAAGGGCTTTTTGTTCTTTTGAGAAGAGACTGGTATTTTTACTATTATTTGAATAAAGGATTGAAGACAAGTTGGGAGACAATGGATTTTATGTGTATGAATATGATTATTCATATTTATGCATATATTTTTTGTAATTCTGAATGTTAATATTAGAATTATTTCCTGGTTAATATTCTGTAACTTACAATTGTTATTGTTTTCCTTTACGAATACAACGACTCGGTGAATTAATTTGTTAAATCATATTATATTGGTTGCAAATGGTTGCTTTGTCAAAATTCCATATTTCTTGTTACATGAATTCATTCTATGCAAGTAATATCATCTCTCACTGTATTCGCCTTATGGTTTGCTCCTGATAAGGATAGGTTAGTTTAGAACTAGTTAGAAATTTCATCTTAGAATAATAATCATACAACTTAGCTTAACTTTAATAAGTTGGATTTTTTGTATTTTTAATTCATATGAGAACCTTTGGTTCTCAGATTCATATTTAGTTAGTATTTTAGTTATATCGGTAACCAGGACAAAATATGGTCGGAAGCGCTACCTCAAATGAGAGTGGGTCTAATTGGGACCTGCCATCGGGCATTTTCCCTCATCTAATTGAGTGGGTCATTCTGGCTCATCAAAAGAAATGGTGCTATAAGGAAGGCCACATAAATGAATGGTTTCAAAAAGAAGCTCAAACCCCAGCAGTTCTACCCCGCAAGTAAGATTTTCCTTGACAAGTGATTCCCACAAAGTTCGCTTCGAACATATTGTCTTTCCTTCGGAGTATGTTGAACACACCATCTCAGGTCAGTACTCACTGCACTTCTGGTCATCTTGAACCATCCTTTTCTTCCCCTCAACCTCATGTCCTAAAAATATTAGATATTGAAGCCATAGTCAGACACTTGAGTGATCGAACCAACCTTTCCCTGACTAGACAACTTAGAAGGAAAACTAGATAGCTACCCTTGGACTACTTTTTGCCTGAAAATAAGGAATACCTTCGACATATGGACCCATGTTTCACCAACCTGGACTCCTATCAAGAAAACCATTTAGTTGGGACCCTTGAATATTACGTTCCTGAGGATACTTCTGATTTTCCCAAGACTTCGAACTTTGATCCTAAATTGTATTTATTAGTCGGTGGAGAAAGAGGTAAACCACCATCACCCCCCAAGTCGCCCCCCTCACACTCCCAGAGACAAGTCATAGGACAACTCTGAAGAAAGAGATGAGTCTGAGAGAGAACCCGAAAATAACCCATATCAAATCATTTTATATCAACCTCTGAACATGGTTGGAGTGAACACAAACCAGAATCCTTCACCCTACTATCCTGGTTGTTAGTTGATGCAGTCGATGTGCCAGGGATCCACAATGATATTCCAAGATGCCCTGAGAAGTTCCTACCTAAGTTCGACCCTAACAAAAAGGATTCAGCCGAAAACCATGTTAAGAAATTCCTGTTGGCTATTAGGTTACAGAGCATTTGAGATGAAGACGTCGCCTGTCGTTTTTTCCCCATTACTTTTGAAGAGAAAGTTTCGACATGGTATTTCTCTCTAGAAGAAGCCTCCATTCCAAACTGGAGAACATTTTAAACCTCTTTCCTCTGGAGGTTTGGGGAAAATAAAACATCGGCCACCTGGGTTATATAACTCTTGAGAGTCAAGATGGATTCGAAAGAATTAGTTACCGATTACAATCAATGTTTCCTTACTTTGTCAAAATGGATCCAACATTCCTTAAAACCTATTGAATATGTGACTATTGAATTCTACACCTCTGGTTTGCCTATGTTCATGGATATGTATGTAAAACAACTTGGAGAAAGGAACTCTAGAAGAAGCTTTCCAAGAGGCCCTCAAGTTTGAGAAAAATATGATGAGTTTAAAAGGAATTTCTAGCTTAGAACCCCCTAAATACAAAGGTAAAGGTAAAGTTTCTACATCTAAACCTAGTGAATATAAGAAGCTTTCTGATTCAATGGGTATGGAATCTCTTCAAAGGATCATTAAGAAGTTATCCAATGACCTGGTAGACCTAAAAAAGGGTGGTGGAGAGGGATCTTCTAGCCAGAAAAAATTATTTAGGTTCCCCTCCAAGAAAGACAAGAACATGCCACCAACCAACAAAACCACCCCTTCTCACACGGAAGGCATAAACATGGAGGATATCATCTAGGCCCTCCAAACATGGGAAACAGAATTTATGAAGTCGGTGATGAGGGAGAATAAATTTAGGAACAACAAGAACAACCTTAGGAATCTAACAAGCCTATAGAACAACATTTAAACTCATTTTGGGACATTAATTATGGTGAAGATGAAGAAGAAGATGAAGAAGTGCACATTTCACAAAACGTTGTTACCACTAGGAGTTATGGTAAGAAGGTTTTTGATGATGCCCCCGATACCATTAATCCTAGTTCTCCCACCACCTCTACTCCCAAACATCCTTCTTGTTCGACCAATACTACTCCTAATTCCTCCAAGACCACACCTTCCAACCCCAAAATGATAAATCAAGAAACGAAACCAAATATTTCTCCCACACCCTCAGCCAAGTTGGAATATGACTTCCTAGAATATCTGAAGAAGACTAAAGATAACATTTCTTTCTTTGAACTTATGAAGATTTCACAAATTCAAGAGAATTTTATTAGAACTCTGCAAAGAAAAACTTCCTCTGGCATAAAGGAAGCAAACAGTAGAATCAAGAAAGGAACCACCAAGGTAAATTATGCTAACAATATCACTCCATCCAAAATTCAGGTTGTGACTAATGTGTCCTTAATTGGTCAAAGATCCAGGTATACCACCCCTCCTTTCCTCATCACTTTTGAAATCTTTAATAGAAATGTCCATAATTGCAGGGTGGACTCAAGAGCTTCATCTAATGTCATGCCCCTAAAATTCTGTGAGAAGCTTTATGTCAAACCTAAAATATTTGGCATTCATATTATTCAGTTAGATAGAACCAAAGTTAAAGTTATTGGAGAATTGAAAAAAGTCTTGATTAGGATGTTTACTAATCCAAAAGTTCATCAAACTATAGATATAATAGTAGTAGACATACCAAACAACTATGGCATGTTTTTAAGTCGAGATTGGTCAGCTATGTTAAGTGGCTACTTTGCTACTGACTAGTCCCACTTATGGCTCCCTTATAATGGAAAAATGAATCAGATCAATATTGACAGAGAAAGGTATATGAAACATGTCGTTACTGACTTGAATGACCCGAATGAACCAGTAATGTTTAACAATTCAATTTTGGGTAATTATTCATATGAAACATTTTTTTGGAAATTTCATGGTTGAACCATCATCTCTTGTGGAATCTGACACACAATCCAAAATCCTTCAATGCACCCATATTGTTGAGCCCAACTGTAATATAATTGATCAAACTAACAATCCCTCTGATTTACAGCCTAACATAGTTTCTAGAGATAGATTAGAAAAACTCGTTGAATACCAATAGCTCACTAGGTCACTAACTAGAATACCAAGATAAATTCAAAAATTTCACTAATGAGAATACCAATAGCTCATACATGCAGTTTGAAGTAGTAAACTTGGGGTCAGATATCACACCTCAGAACGTTAACCTTGGAAAAAATTGTTCTCCTGAAGAAAGGCAGTTATACATCAAGTTATTCAAAGAGTGTAAAGACATATTTTCTTGGATGTATGAGGATCTCAAGACATATGATACAAATATTATACAACATGTCATTCCCATGAAACCTCAAACCAATCCATTCCAACAAAAGTTGAGGAAGATGCATCTCAGCCTTGAACCTCAAGTCAAAGCAGAGTTGAATAAATTGTTAGTTGCTAAAATCATTTTTCCAGTAAGACATACACAGTGGATCTCAAACTTAGTACCAGTAAGGAAGAATAATGGGGATTTCAAGATTTGTGTTGATTTTAGAAATGTAAATAGAGCCTCAGAGAAAGATAACTACCATGTGCCTCCCATGGAACAAATTATACAGTGTGTGTCTGGATCATAAAAAAATCTCCCTACTAGATGGATTCTCAAAATATAACCAGATCTTAGTGGCTCATGAAGATCAATTAAAGACAACATTAAGAACCAAATGGGGAACATATGCCTATAGGAAGATTCATTTCATACTGATCAATGTTAGAGAAACTTTTCAACGAGCCATGGACATTGCCTTTAGGGATCTACTGGGAGAATGTGTGGTAGTATACCTAGATGACGTAACCATCTTCTCAAAAAATAGAGAGGACCACATCTCTCATTTGAATAAGGTATTCAACATATGCAGGAGATATGACGTATCTATGAACCCCAAGAAATCCATTTTCATTTTTTATGAAGGMAAACTTATGGCTTTCATCATTTCCAATCATGGTATGCGGATTGAAATTGAGAGAACTGAAGCAATTTCTAATGTCCCCCGCCCCCTCACAATAAGAAATCCATGCAGTCATTCCTCGGGAGGATAAATTTCATAAGCTAGTTCATCCCCAGTTTCACCGAAACAGTAAATCCCCTACAAGATATTATAAAAAAGAAAGTTGAATTCAAATGGGGGTCTAAGGAAAAGGAAGATTTCGATAGAATCAAAGGAGATATTTTTCAAGCACCTGCACTATTGAGATCATATTTTGATCGATATGTCATCCTCTACACATTCTCCTCTGATATTTCATTTGTAGTTGTCTTAACACAAAAGAATCTGGAAGGAGACAAGTTTCGTGTGGCTTTTATGAGTTCAGGTCTACAAGGATTTGAGTTAAATTATCCCGAAGTTGATAAACAAGAATATGTGGTATTCAAAGTTGTCAAGCACTTTCGGTTATTCTTACTTAAATCTAAAACCAACGTCATTGTTCTCTACCCTCCTGTCAGAAATCTCCTAGTACAAAGAGACTTAGCAGAAGAAAGAGCCAATTGGATTATAGCCCTATAAGAATATGACCTGGAGATCAAACATGCAAAAGTTGTAAAAGGGAAAGGGCTATGCAAACCGGTTGTGAAATCTCCCTGCATTGAGCCACAGGAAGATGCTCTATATCAAGATCATGAGTTATTTGAAAAAAAAAAATTGTTACGTCCACCCATGGTTCTATGAAATGAAATACTACTTGACTCATGGATCGAACCCACATTATCTGGATCACAAAATGAAAAGGGCCCTTGGACTCAAATCCACCCAATATTAGCTTATTCAGGGAATTCTATGCATAAAATGTTAAAATTTCAAAATCCCAACCCAGTTTCAGTCTCACTGATTTTTTAGTCAAATTTAAATGCCAAACTCAGTTTCAGCACTGTTTCAGCATATGTTACAGCCCTGTGTTTCATCATATACTCACAACGGTGTTTCAGCATATGACTCAGCACTGTGTTTCAACATCTGTTACAGC
>JASDQU010108226.1:74045-88267 GCA_032191745.1 Picea mariana | reverse complement strand
ATTTTTGAATGTTTAGATTCAAAGAATATTGTACTTGTACAGTCATAGAAATACAATTTCATTTTGTCGAATGGTTGTGTATTCCACAACATAGCGTAGGTTGAATTGTCAATTGTTGTTGGGTGTTTAAATGGAAAGACAAGATCTTTGCATTTTTAATATGAATCATTGTGTGGACTATCCACTTTGTATGTTAAATGATTATCATATAATTTAACAGTGATAGGCATGAGTTCTGTGATAGTATAACCTCTTTGCAATTTTATTATTAAATGAATTAAGAGGTAGAATCGAGCACATTTTTATGTTTGCATTTGATGATTGAAATGGCTGGTAGTGGTTGATGAGTAGAGTGGAAGTTATCGACTATGTATTCATTTGGAAATTGCTCAAATGTTAAATGGAGAATTGAGAAAATAGAGCTCCCTTACAAATGGTTGTAGAATGAATATTGTCATGTTTGATGAAACTATGTTAGATATTTGATTATGAACATCGAACTAGTTAATACATAGTAGTTTCTCGTGGGTCACAATGGTCATTTGGTTGGTGTGTTTCCTTTTACAGAATGGTTATATGGATTACTTAATTAATTTTATGAACAATACCCGCTCTCATTTCCCACCATTATTTCTCTTTTCGCTAATCACAACCCCATCACCTTCCCACATTCATTTTTCACTCCCTATTCTAAAATTGATTACAGTCAATAAATTTTTTGTGTTGAAGTAGTTGGAAGTAGCAGTGTCTTGGTTGGATTACAATGATGTTTTCTTTGGTTTTCATTACAATTGATTGTTTGTTTTCCTTGAGAAGTAACCGTCTTCTTTTCCCCCCTCATTATATCATATTTCACTCAATACAAACCCCTCGCATATCCCAGAACCCTTTGTTCACCCCCTGCTCATTGGAAAATAGTTAAGCAATTTGTATGGATTGGATTGCATGAGTCTAATACGTTGTTGAGCCAAAATCTATTTCATATTTTTTTAGCTTTGTCATGTATGGTTATTTAAAAGATTATTTGCTAATCAATCATGCACGCAGGAATGAGTTTTTTTAGCCGAGGTAGCCATGTTAGAGGCAACAGAGGGAGAGGTAATTGGAATCGAGGCCCAAGAAGGCCAAGGTTCTCCATAAATTTTGGCGCTGACTCACAAGAGTTAGGCCAGTTGTTTCATGCTAGATTTTTCAATTGGATTGGGAAAGGAGTGGTCCAACCTAGGCCTGAAAGGCCTCCCTTCCAAATTCTGCAAGCCACCAGTATCCCTATGCCCCCTCATGTCTCACTTCAACCCGAGGTTCCAGAAAATGACAAATGGCAAGAGATTGTCCACTCATAAGTCTCTGAACATTGTGGCTGGCCCAATTTGTCTTTGCATGATCCTCCGCCTAACAATTAGATTGTCCAAGATGCCCCTGACCACTCTCCAGTGCAGTCCTCCCATGCTAGAAAAATATTGAAAACTGAGGCCCACCATGCCCTTGACAAAGGAAAAGCCATTGTTGCCCCTTCCTCGCCCTCCAATGGATCTGACAAAACCGTGTCTTCCTGGATGCATTTGAGGGATGATTTTTCTCATGTGATCAATGAGATTAGTCTTAAAGGCTCAGTGCAACCAAAGGAAAATTCAAGAAAATCGATGGGTGATAGCAGCAATCAAGGAAAGATTGCATCTCAGAGTGGGAAATATGGCTTTTGATTTTGATTTTATTTTACCTATTGTTGATGACAGTTGACTTCGAGAGTTTGGAAAACATGTTTTTTTTTTGGATATATGAGTAATGCATTTTGAAAACAATGTCAAATATAAATGAGATAAATTGTCAAAATGTGCATGTGATGATAGGAGTCACAAGGAGGTGTTTTTCTTAATTAACTATTTATGTTACGAGTGTCAAGAGATAAAGGGAGTCACAAGGGGTCCCACCTACAAGTAATTATTTATTTAAAAGGCCCTTATTATGATTATTACTCTTCCCCTTAAATAAAATTTGGTTGAGTCTTTTAATTAACTTAACTAATGAGTTGGTTCAACTACTTCAACCAATTCTAATTAGTTTAAAGAAAAAAGGAAAGGGAGGAACAAAAGAAAGATATAAGGAGAAACATACTAAGGTTTTCTCTTTGAGTTTATGCTGAGATAGTTCATTTTTCATTCATTCCTTAATTTATCACAAGCCTAATTATTTTTATGATAGCAGGGTCTTATTGTGGACAACAAGATTTGGGGTTGAATTATATCATTCAGACACGTGTTTTTCAGAGGTGTCGATCTATCTTTGATAGTTTGTGTAGACTCGTTTTTTTGTGAATTAGTTTTCATGACTAACAAAGGATATTCTACAGAGTCGAGTGGGAAGCAATCTGTGGAAAGTTGATCTAGCTTTTAGAGTTCATTTTTTGGTTTTTTGTCGGAGGTCCTTTTGTATGTTCCATCGGGGATGTCTAAATTTGACTTTGGTCCTAAATTTCTGCATGAATTTTTTTAAAAGAATGACTCTTTGGTGAATTGGAATGAAATAAATGATTTATTTATGTCTCATCTGTCTTGATTATCATCTTGGTGTCTTTACTTCTGTCGTTACATTTATTTCAGCAACTGTTATAATCATAAAATTACATAAAAAGTAAATTTCCATAAAGTGTTTTATTAATAAAAGACTAGCCTAAGAACTAGTAATTAGTACTTGTGAGTTAGCATGTTATTTTTGTTGGCTATAAACATAGGGTGAGATTCTCGTCTATTTTTCTTTAGCCAAGCAAAATATGAAAATGCTTGAGTAAGATCAATTCATATCTTTTCCTCAACATTTATTTGGCAACCATATTGGGGAGATCTTTGATATCTCTCTGGTTAATTTTTTATACTCGATTTTCATCGATACATATATTTTTTTGATATTGATTCTTTGACTATTTTATTTCATAATGACTGTTCTTGTTGCAATGCAGCCCAATATTGAGCCTGGTCTTCAAGACCATACCAACATTGCTTTGAATCTATTCAATACCATTCTAGACATTGCCAATACCCGTGTTGAGCATAACCGTTCTTGGGTAGCAATTGAACGAGATATTAGTGATCAAGAACGATTGGAAGCTAGATGTAGACAACCTAGAAATCAGAAGTAACCTTTTTGTTTCTTTAGTTTTGGCCTTTCTTTCATGTCATTGGATTCACGTGCTTCTAGAAGAAGAAGAGGATTGTCACCTGAAATCAATCCTATTGCTGAAATAGGAAGGAGGAACGTTGTGTTATCTGCCCAACAAACTTCTCTAAGGAGAACTTTATTCGATTCATCCAATTCTCCTTTCTTTTTCTCATATATCATTCACAATATGGCATCTATTGGTGGCTCTGGTGGCACTGGAAGTGCTACATCTTCTCAGTCTTCATCGTCATCAGTGATTGGTAGCTTATATAGCCACCATATCCATGTCTAATCTACCACAAATCCCACTAAATTCATTGAAAATTATGGGCTTTTTCAGTTCGAAGAAGATGCCACAACCACACCATGGCATGTGTCCTCTCCTCTTAACCTAGTACCTGCTACTCATCCACTTCCAAAGTTTAAAGAGCACCTTCTTAGTTTTTCAAGAAATGACACTATCAGTACAAACAAACACCTGGTGACATTTTATAATGCTTTTCATAACATAAGGGCCAAAAACAATGATACTTGCATGCGCTTGTCAATTTCTTAGAAGGAAAGGTTGTGGTAGAATTCTTTGACCTTCCTCCTAAGATTATGTCTACTTGGGAGGATTTAATCTATTGGTTCCGATCCACTTATGGGCAATCTAAAATCCCAACCAAGAAATTAAGGGAATACAATAATGTCACCTATAAGGATAGTGAGACTATCAAGTCTTTCAACATGTAGTTCACCAAGTTATTTAATCAAATCCATGAACTCATTCAACCTCATAACCAAGCTTCTTTTATGCATTACCTTCCCCCTATCGTCATAGGCTTGATGAAAAATCCATTGATAATCTCGCTTCTGCTCTACATAATTTCTCAGAATATGAAGAACAACTTGAAAGAACTGGTCTTCCCTAGGGAGAATCAGTTAGACAAACATACATGTCTGCCCTATTATAGCTAGTACAAGACATGAACAATCATATGATAGAGTATGAGCGGAAGGGAACTGTCTCCCCCCTCACCCCTAGAGCTTCATCCTCTTCTGCACCCCCCTTTAGGAGTCCGGCTGAAAATAATTTTTAGCTTAAATGTATCTTGCCTTGAAGTTGGTGTAACTTTTGTGAGGAACACCATGAAGAAACCACATGTGAGGTAAAGAAGAGTGCCAGAGATAAGATCTTTAGTAAAATACTAGAAGCTACCATCGTTGCCCTAGATTGTTTAGAGCCAAAAGATGTCATGGTCATCAATACTAGGAACAAAGCCTATTCTCTCAAGGGAAAACTTGATCCTCCTCGTAGTTATTCTAGCCCAAGCTCATCCTCAACCATTGCTACTCTCCAAGTTCCTAAGGTTCCTAAGAGTCAAGGAATCACTCCCCCTGTCCCCTCTTCCAAATACAATATCTTGAATCAGTTGTCATCCCTTAACAATGGATTCATCAAAGTAATCTTTAATCAAAGTAGATGCAACCCTTCTAGACATCGTTGTCATCCCTGAACAACAGATGCATCTAAAACAATTCATGGAAGGAAAATCTTTCGTTGTAGCCAATCTTTCCGAAGAGGTAAATGAAGAGGATTCTTCTATAAATAAACTAGGTTTACATGACTTTAGATACCCTATAAAAAATCCCCCTTTTTATATTTTTGTAAAGATTATGGATAAGATTGCCCATTGTTGCCTCATTGATGGTGGTTTGGGCCCAAGTGTGATGTCGAATATTATTATGGAAGAGCTAGGCTTTTCTTGTACAAATGAAAATGCTAGAAACATGGTCTCCTATAATGGTCTACAAAAAACAACCATCGACGAGATTAAGGATGTGACCTTGGTTTTATGCACTCATCATGAGATAAGGACAACCCTCAACATTTAGGTAATTGATATGCCTGTAAGAAATTACTCAATTATATTGGGAAGAGATGGGAAATCCTTAACAGGTGGATACCTCTCACTCAACGGGACACATTTATCTGTTCCTCGGAATGGTAAGAACATTATAGTCCTTAGAGAGAGAAGAATTCCACAATCTAGAGTAAACTATATCGAAGAGGAACTAGGAGTGTATTCCATCTTTGTTGAAGAGAATAATATTCCTTTGGAAAGAATCGATTTAGATGATGATATGTGGCATATGCACTTTGATGGTTCACGCTCTAATGAAGGTAATGGGGATGACATTATCTTGGTTTCCCCTATAGGAAAAATTCATAATCTGTCTTACAGGTTAGAGTTTTCTTGTACAAACAATGTCACTAAGTTCAAAGATTTATTATTAGGCATTGAAAATTCCCTTAATCTTGGTTGTGGTCACCTTTCAATTTTTGGATATTTTGAGCTTGTTGTGAACTTGATACGTAAAATGTGCTCTCCTAGAAACAAGTTGATGGAACGATACTCCCAAACTGTTTGGGCATTTATCTCGAATATTCTATCTTTCAACATCACTCATATTAAGAGGGATTTGAATTCAATGGTTGGTTGGTTAACTGTCTTTGCAACTTCTCCTAATCAACAACTTTTTCCTCATCGGCCCGATTGTTCTTTTCAATCTCTATATTTTCCATGTATCCCTGACAATGTAGAATCTTGGTAGGCCCTCCCTAACAATAAAAGCATTTGTGCTTTCATTCAATATGAACTTCTTAAGCCCGAGGAGATTATATCCATAGAAAACAATAAGATTCTCGAGGGCTTGACTCCTCTTGAGAGTTCGTTTTCATCAAGTGATGTAGGCAATACAAAAAAATAGAAAGAAGAGGAGTTATGAATGAAGGTGGCTGAAACCATATCCTTGAACATTAGGGCACTCAAATCTTCAATAAATGTTAACATAAGTACCCAATGTTCTGATAAGGAAGAAATGAAGTTTGTCAAGCTACTTGGTGGATTTCAAAAAGTTTCTTCTTGGCCTTATGAGGATCTTCATGGTTTTGATCCTGCTTTTTAACAGAATGTTATTCCCGTCAAGGAAGGCATGAAACTAGTTATGCAGGAGAAAATATCTATTAACTGTGCATTTAAAGAAAATTTTCAAAGGGAGTTGGAGAATTTCTTAAGGGTTGGAATTATTTTTTCAGTCCACCCTGAATGGATTTCCAATTGGGTACATGTTTCGAACACCACTGATCATATTATAAATTGCATTAATTTTCAAACTTTCAAGCAAGATATTATGAGAAATCACTTTCCTCCCCTCAGTATGGAAATGGTTCTGTAGCAGGTTGTAGAGTCACAGTTAAGACCCTTGACATTTTTTTGGGTTGCAAGAAAATCAAGGTGAAAAGGGCAGATGCTCACAAAACCACTCTTATCACAAATCAGGGTACCATGTCTTACAAATGCCTATTTTATGACTTACTTGATACAATTATCACCTTTAAAATACCTATGTACATGACTCTCGATGAATTGGTCAGTATCCATCTCTATCTTGATGATCTAATTGTGTGCGTCAAGGGGCTGATAATTACATCAGAATTCCAAGTGTTGGGTCCTTTCCAAATTTATTTTTTCTTGGACAATAACTCTTACATTTTAAAGGATTTACAGAAGCAATTGTTTTCCTACATCTCTAACAACCCTCGCTTGAAATATTGTGAGGGACCAACGTGAAAAGTTCTAATGCTGTTTGGATTTTTTGTATACTAGTAGCCTAGCTCTGCTTTCATTTTTGTGCTTCTTTTTCTTCTTTACAGTAGTTTGACTTCGATTTTCTGAGTTAAAAATTTTCTTGTTATTTTCTTCATTTTTGTCTTTTATTGTTGTTGTTTTAATTTCTGCATTTTTACTTCTATCATGATTTTGTTTCCTATCATCTTTTAGTTAATTTGGTCAAGATAGGATGTTGGATCAATTATTCCACACTGACGCTCCTTCAAAGCATTGTTAGTCAATAACAATCAATCTTACACAGTTGTTATGATGTCTCCTTTGAAGGACTCTTGAGATTTTTATATATTTCCACTGTTGTCTTGTAAAGAATTGGTTATCTCCCGCTTCTTCTTGCCATTTCTTCATCCGTTGAGATTTTAAGAGAAAGTCTAAAAAAAATTATCCTTAAAGTTAAGAGAAGATTCTGGTTGAATGATTATGCATACAGTGGTAAAAACCCCTCATACTTAACACTTTTCATGAATTATTCCCAAATTCTCGGTCATCTTTCCATTAAATCCGCTCACTTCCCCCTGTTGCATAATCTTCCTGGTTATATCTTTTTGACCTGTTGTTCTTGGTATGAAACCATGAGTTATGAGTTCTAAATCTGTTGAAAACAAATTTCCCTGTGGATTCGCCAGTTTGTTGACGATTAAAATCACAACGAAGTTTTTCCCGCAAAGTGTTGCTAAAGCCTATTATTATAAAAGCTAAATAATACTAGTAGGTGGTACCCCCTTGTAGATTGGAGATCAGGTCTAGTTCTTTTTTTGATGTTGTGCTATTGTTCGACACTGCTTACATGGTGATATAATATTGGTTTATTAGCAATGGAGAAGGCATGTTCTATGTTTTTTTGCTTCTCTAGGCTCAAGTTTTATTTGACAACGGCCTATGTTATCCTTTTTATCACTGCTATATGTTATTGGGATCTATTACTAGGAGACCTGCACAATAAACATTTTAGCAATAACATATACAAGCAATTGGAAAAAGGAAAAATCAATATAAGATAAAAAGGGAAAGGGATCTAACTATGAAAATACACTACACTACATGCATGAATCAGTAAAATGATTATTGATTAAATCCTAGCTAGCAATCTAATGGTTATGCGATTTGTTTGAGCTATATGGTTAATATGCATATGGTATGTTTTGGAAGTATAGGATGTGGGTGCCACATTTGACAAAGTGATAGATTTGATTAAATCATATGTAATGGCGATTATGTTATGGAATAATTATGGTATGGGCCGCACTATTGGTTTTAATGGGTGATGGTTTCAATACATGGTTTGATTAATGACATTAATGAAAATCTTGTTGGCATGTACTAAAGAATTAATAGACTGTGAATGGAGGTGATGTGCATTTACTGCAATTCACCTTTACTCCTTCGCTGGACGCCACCCTAATTGGGCTATTGTTCAACTTTGTTGCTGTGGTTATGCTCCGACTTCCTAGAAGAGAGGAATCGCTTGACCAACTCGCATTTTAAGGTGTTTTGATTATAGGTATGCATTTTTTTTTTCATCCATGAGTCTGCTTTGTTTATGAAATGGATATTGGCTCAAATGTATGGGTTGTGATTTCCTTAAGTGTGGAAACTTTGTGAAATCATGATTTTCTTTGAAATGAATC
Source organism: Picea mariana (assembly GCA_032191745.1). Taxonomy (NCBI): domain Eukaryota; kingdom Viridiplantae; phylum Streptophyta; class Pinopsida; order Pinales; family Pinaceae; genus Picea; species Picea mariana. The sequence goes on along the minus strand of JASDQU010108226.1, from coordinate 79,809 downwards.
ATTGTTGGCTCTGCAAAAATTTTTTAAAGTCACAGTGTTATTGCTCATTCTGAGCGTTAAGAACCATAAGGTCTCTATCATCCTTGCTTGTTTTAGTTGGAGGGTTTTTTTTTTTTCTTGAGTGGCTAGCTGTCTTCACACATTTCGTATCACCATACTCAGGATTTCGTTTTATGGGGTTTAATGGTTGGAAGCGCCTTGTGTCACTGAGCATTGTTCGTTGTTGGGGCATTGGGTTGTTTTTCACTACTATGGTCACGCAGTGGGTTATGTTGCTTCTTCTTGGCCCTGTTTTCACCCCAACATTGTAGTTGGTTGACTGGAGAGCCACGAGGGTTATACCCTATGTGTGCTAAGTATCATTACTAGGAAAAATGGAGCCTTTCTCCTCTGTTCATAGCCTCTCCTGTCATGGGATTAATCACCCTATCCATGAAGTAAATTATGGTGTTATTTGTGTTTATATTGTTGATCTTGGAGGTTTCCACCATTGAGAAGAGTCGACTCTAGCCTCCTTGTGTTGGCCACAGAGAAGACCCTTAACTCCTCAAGTTTGAGGGTTGTTAGAGAAGACTGTTGAGGCCTGTCGAGTTTACTGTTGGTCGTTATAGATTGGTATGTATTGTCGATAGAGTTGATTACAGGCTCGCCCAGTTGATTATATGAAAATGGTGTTGGTTTTGGTATCTAGTCACTGCATTTGTTATTATAAAATATAAGATCTTCATGGTTAATTGGAAAAATATATTACACAGTTGCTCTCATTGTGTTTAAATGAATTGATAACCCAAAAATATTCTTGATTGAGTGAGTCACAATGTTGCTTCATGTTGATGCGTGGGTATGTGTGGCGTTCCTATGACATATTAGGTCGGGTTGTTGATTATTATGACAGTCCAAGTAATAGGCCAGCATTGAAATTGGTTGATTGAATATTGGGGTTGATACACAGTCACTATCTTTTGAATTGAAGTTATCGGGATGTTAAACTTCACATTAGTGACAATTGTTTAATGATGTTTCATGTGTGATGCATTCGTATGTGTGGTGTTCCCACACCATGAGTAAATGGTCACTGTAACTATGTGTTTTTTGGCTAGATGGTTATTGCAACCAGGATGACTATGGAAGTTCCATTCATTGTATAAGTATGGTTATTCAATTGCATTGTCAAGGATGAGCCCGAGTTTTACAGTATGGCTTTGATTGTAGTTTGATTGATTTGAGCAATTTTGTATGTTGTCTCCTTGTGTTGGATTGATGGATCGACATGATAGGTTGAGTTAATGATACTACGACTATGTGTTTTAAAATTTTCAAAATGGAATGTTTCATTGTGGTGACTGTGGCATGGTTATCCACTGTGTTGTTATCAATAATAATGGATTGCACCATTGGAGGAAGTCATAGTTTTTTGAACATCGCTTGTTGCAATTTGATTGACTTGTGTTATGAGATTGGGAATGTTGTTGTTGACTCGTTGTGTTGGATGGATAGCCCATCTTTTTGAATGTTTAGAGTCAAGGAAGATTGGACCTGTATAGTCATATAAATACAATTGCATTTTGTCAAATGGTTGTGTATTCAACAACATAGCGTAGGTTGAATTGTCGATTGTTGTTGGGTGTTTAAATGGAAAGACAAGATCTTTGCATTTTTAATATGAATCATTGTGTGGACTGTCCACTACGTATGTTAAATGATTATCATACAGTTTAATAGTGATAGGCATGAGTGTTGTGAAAATATAACCTCTTTGCAATTTTATTATTAAATGAATCAAGAGACAAAATCGAGCACGTTTTTATGTCTCCATTTAATGATTGAAATGGTTGGTAGTGGTTGATGAGCATAGTGGAAGTAATTGACTGTGTATTCATTTGGAAATTGCTTAAATGTTAAATGGATAATTGATAAAACAAATATCCCGTACAGATGGTTGTAGATTGCATATTGTCCTGTTTGATGACATTGTGTTAGATATTTGATTATGAACAATGAACTAGTTAATACCCAGTAGTTTCTAGTGGGTCACAATGGTCATTTCGTTGGTGTGATTTCTTTTACAGAATGGCTATATGTATTACTTAATTAATTTTATGAATAGTAACCTCTCTCATTCCCCACCATTATTTCGCATTTCGCTAATTACAACCCCATCACCTTCCCACATTCATTTTTCACTCCCTGTTCTAAAATTGATTACAATCAAGAAAAAATATGTGTTGAAGCAGTTGGAAGTAGCAGTTTCTTGGTTGGATTACAATGATGTTTTCTTTGGTTTGCATTAAAGTTGATTGTTTGTTGTCCTTGAGTAGTAACCATGTTCTTTTACCCCCTCATTATATCATGTTTCGCTCAATAAAAACCCCTCGCATATCCCAGAACCCTTTCTTCACCCCTTGCTCATTGACAAACAATTAAGAAATTTGTATGGATTGGATTGCATGAGTCTAATATGATATTGAGCCAAAATATATTTCAGAGTTTTAAAGAGTTGTCATGTATGGTTATTTAAAATATTAATTTCTAATCAATCATGCATGCACGAATGATTTTTTTTCAACCGTGGTAGCCATGGCAAAGGCAACAAAGGGAAAGGTAATTGGAACCGAGGCCCAAGAAGGCCAAGGTTCTCCATACATTTTGCCGCTGACTCACAAGAGTTAGGCCAGTTGTTTCAGACCAAATTTTTCAATTATATTTGGAAAGGAGTGGTCCAACCTAGGCCTGAAAGGCCTCCCTTCCAAGTTCCGCAAGCTCCTGGTATCCTTATGCCCCCTCAGGTATCATTGCAACCCGAGGTTCCCGAAAATGATGGATGGAAAGAGATTGTCCACCCGACAGTCTCCCAACATCGTGGCTGGACTAATTTGTCTTTTCCTGCTCCTCCACCTAACAATTAGATTGTGCAAGATTCCCTTGACCACTCGCCAGTGCATTCCTCCCATGCTAGCAAAAGATTGAAAATTGAGGCCCACCATGCCCCTGGCAAAGGAAAATCCATTGTTGCCCCTTCCTCGTTCTCCAATGGCTTTGACAAATCCATGTCTTCCCGGATGCATTTGAGGGATGATTGTTCTCACGTGATTAGCGAGATTAGGCCTAAAGGCTCAATGCAACCAAAGGAAATTTTAGGAAAATCAAAGGGTGACATCAACAATCAAGGAATGATTGCATCTCAGAGTGGGAAACATGGCTTTTGAGTTTTTATTTTATTTTATCTATTGTTGATGACAGTGTACTTCAGTAGTTTGGACAACATGTTTTATTTTTGGATATATGAGTAATGCATTTTGAAAACAATGTCAAATATAAATGAGATAAATTGACAAAATGTGCATGTGATGATGGGAGTCACAAGGAGGTGTTTTTCTTAATTAGATATTTATGTTATGATTGTTAAGAGCTAAAGGGATTCACAAGGGGTCCCACCTACTAGTTATTATTTATTTAAAAGGCCCTTATTATGATTATTACTCTTCCCCTTAAATAAAAGTTGGTTGAGTCTTTTAATTAACTTAACTAATGATTTGGTTCAACTACTTCAACCAATTCTAATTAGTTTAAAGGCAAAAGGAAAGGGAGGAACAAAAGAGAGATAGAAGGAGAAGCATACTAAGGTTTTCTCTTTGAGTTTATGCTGAGATAGTTCAGTTTTCATTCATTCCTTAATTTATCACAAGCCTAATTATTTTTATGATAGCAGGGTCTTATTGTGGACAACAAGATTCTGGGTTGAATTACATCATTCAGACACTTATTTTTCAGAGGTGTTGATCTATATTTGATAGTCTGTGTAGACTTGTCTATTTGTGAATTAGTTTTCATGACTGACAAAGGCTATTGTGCAAAGTTGAGTGGGAAGCAATATGTGGCAAGATGATCCAACTTTTAGAGTTCAATTTTTTATTTTCTATCGGAGGTCCTTTTGTATGTTCCATCGGGGATGTCTAAGTTTGACTTTGGTCCTAAATTTCTGCATGAAATTTTGTAAAATAATGACTCTTTGGTGAATTGGAATGAAATAAAGGATTTCTTTATGTCTCATCTATCTTGATTATCATCTTGGTTTATTTACTTCTATCTTTACATTTATTTCAACGACTGTTATAATTAGAAAATTACATAAAAGGTAAATTTCCAGCAATCTTTTTATTAATAAAAGACTATCCTAAGAACTGGTAATTAATACTTGTGAGTTAGGATGTTATTTTTGTTGGATATAAACATAGGGTGAGATTCTCATCTATTTTTCTTTATCCAAGAAGAATCTGAAAATGCTTGAGTAAGATCAATTAATATATTTTCCTCAACAACTTCCACTGTCACTATCAACCTATCACATCAACCTATCATTGAACAACCTGTCATTTTCACTGATACTCAACCAAATCCTCTCACATGGATCATATACCAAGGACACATTTCAACTAGATGTCCAACATTACCAACATATGTCTCGACCAATCATGTAACAAACAGTCAACTTGTACCCTACTGAGCATCACCCATGTACCACAACTTGTTCAACAACATGTGCATCAACCATGCACCAACACCTTCACAACAACAAGTGCATCAACCATGCACCAAAACCTATACCATGTACCTTAACCATCAAGCATGTACATCAACCATCAAGCATGTAAATCAACCATGTACATCAACCATGTTCATCAAACATGTACATCAATCATCAACTGTGTACCAACATATGCATCAATGTATAAACCAAAACCTCAAGCATGCATCATAATAAACCAAGATCATATACCAAGTATATGCCTCAAGTATATTCCAATATCACAAATATTTGCCTCTAACAATGAACAATAATGACAATATACAATGTACTAAGGATATGTCTCAAGCATAACACCAAAGAATGAAATTCAACCATATGCACCCATAAACCAAAAGGGACCTCAAAGATATGCCTTAATCATGTGACATACCATCCATGAAACACTATTGATGAACTATCACATCAACCATGTATCAAACCCTCACTGTTATGCAGCCTCAAATTGTACCATTATCTTGAACAATACAACTCAACCAAACTACCTCAAACATGTACGACATGCTTCACACATGTACCACAACATATTCCATAAACCATGTAGTAAACAAGTACCAAAACTCTCAATATGTGCATCAAGCATAAACCATAATCTCCAAAATATCACCAAGCCATGGCACCAAGATGAGCCATAACATTCCCAAGATATAACCCTCAAAACATACACAATGACATGCCTCATAACCTATGACAACCTTAGTGCATAATCATACCTTGTTGCAACCTGGAGCAAACATCCCCCTTACATTACCTCATATTTTCCAGTAGACCAAGTGTTCACTAGATAGATATTCAATGAACTTGTGTGTGAGAATCAAAGACTCTTGATGTGTATTTATACTCTTCCATTTAATTGGTTTTCAACCACTTTACCCTTAATTAATTTCTTGTTGTAATTGTTAGCACTCTGTAAATTTTGTCTAGCTGAATAGACAAACGACAGAGGTAATTGTTTCATCCAGCTTTAGAGCTGAGACACTAGCCTACTCAACTCAGAGAGGACTCTCTCGTGTCACTTGATATATCTATGGAAATCGGTGGCTAGATTTGGTTTGTTTTGGGGGATTTTTATCAAATAACTGAAGAAATGAAGATGACATTTGGGCTATGGAGTTTGGAATGAACAATGCATTGTTAAAACATGAAAACTATCAAGAGGAAAAGGCTAAATGAGGCGAT